>JAYEVI010000222.1:0-100000 GCA_036346575.1 Dendrocalamus sinicus
TCGTGAGTATCTTGATCCTACGTCGAGAAGATCGGGCGACCCCGTATCAACATTTTTGTTAAACGTGATGATGCATATGTTGCAATGAATGTCCAGTTTAAAGACCCAGAACACTTCACATGTGGCATGAACATTTGGATCATCCTAGAGACAATATGATGCACAGGATTTTACAGCATTCCGATGGCCGCAATTTGCAGCCCAAAGAAATCCCTAATCTTGCACAATTTGTGTGTGATGTTTGCATGAAAAGCAAGTTCATTACGAGGCCCTCATACCATAATATTAAGGATGAATTGCTTGATTTTCTTGGGAGAATTCAGGGGGACATATCTGGACTGATTGAGCCCATGTCCAGGCCTTTCAAGTACTTGATGGTACTAATAGACGCATCCATGAGGTGGACGCATGTATGTCTATTATCCACTAGGAATTATGCCTTTGGCAAGCTGATTTTACAGATTATTGCTCTAAAGGCTGAGTTTCTAGATCATAGGATCCAATCCATATGAATGGATAATGCTAGGGGAATTTACTTCCAAAGCATTTAATGATCATTGTATGGTCTTAGGCATAACAGTGGAACATTCGGTACCGCATATTCATACTCAAAACAGAATTGCAAAATCATTAATCAAGAGGATAAAGCTGATAGCTCGACCTTTGTTAGTGACAATTGAATTGGATAAAGAGTTTGCCACAAATTATGTGAAAACGGGAGAACTCTTTTATAGGCAAGTATGTGCTATAATAGCAGCTACTTTGCGAATTGTTTTCCATATTGAAAATTTAGATCCAGAACTTGAAGATATTTTTTATTTTAAGAATCATCATGATTGAAATAATGGAAGGAAGCAATCACAAAAGAGCTAAACTCACTAATAAGAAGAAAGTCTTTGGACATGTAGTCAAGATACCTCAAGACATCATTCTAGTTGGATACAAATTGGTGTTCGTGATAAAATGGATTGAACGTAATGAAGTGGCGAGATATAAAGCAAGATTAGTATCATAAGGATTTATGTGGATATCCGGCATTGATTTCGATGAAACTTATTCTCCTGTTATAGATAGCACAACGCTCCGTTACTTGATATATATATGACAGCAAGTATGAAGTTGGATATTCAATTTATGGATGTTGTGAATGCATATTTATATGGGTCAGTTGATTCTGAAATCTACATGAAGATTCTAGAAGAACTAAAGGTACCTAATATGAGTGAGAATGAAAGTCACAACATGTATAATGTTAAATTGCAAAGGTCACTATATAGATTAAAATAATCTAGTCATAAATGGTATAACCAACTGAGCAAGTTTCTTTTGCTAAAGGAATATGTAAACAATGAGGACTATCCGTGTGTATTCATAAAGAAGTCCATGATTGGATTACGTATTTTATATATATATATATACATATACATATACATATATATATATATATATATATATATATATATATATATATATATATATATATATATATATATATATATATATGTTGATGATTTGAACATCATTGGAACCACAAAAGATATTCTCAAAGCAAGCTCATACTTAAAGACAGAATTTGAGATGAAAGATTTGGGTAGAACTAAATTTTGTCTTGATTTACAAATTCAACATTTGAATAGTGGAATATTTATGCACCAAACCTCCTATACCAAGAAAGTTTTGAAGATATTTTATTGCAATAAATCTTATCCATTGAGTACACCTATGGTCGCTAGGTCATTGGAAGTGGATAAAGATCCATATGGACCAAAACGAGACAATGAGGATGTATTAGGGCCCAAAACTCCATACTTAAGTGCTATTGGAGCTTTATTATATCTTAACAATTATACCAGGCCTAATATTGCTTTTGCAGTAAATAGTTTGGCAAGAAATAGTTCTTAGCCTACTAAAAGGCATTGGACGGGAATGAAAGGAATTCTCTAGTACCTTTAAGGTACATTTGATCTTAGACTCTATTATATTAAGGGTCAAGATATATAAATTGAAAGGTTACGCAGATGCTGGCTATTTATTTGGTTCCCATAATTCCAGATCACAAATTGGATATGTTTTTCTAAGCGAAAGTACATCTATCTCTAGGAGATTTGTAAAATAGTTGTTTGTTGCTACATTGACTAATCATTCAGAAATAATTGCACTTTACAAGACAAATCAAGAGTGCATTTGGCTTAGAAGATTGATTTATCATATCCAAGAATCTTAGTGGTGTAGAGGTGGATAAGACTCCCACAATCTGCTATGAGGATAATGCTGCTTGTGTTGCACAGATGAAGAATAGCTATGTCAAAACCCACATGACAACATATACTCCCTAAATATTGCTATCCCCATAAACGACAGGAAAAGGGGAATATATAAATAATGAAAAATTCAAGCAAGTGAAAATCTTGCGGATTTGCTTACAAAGACATTGCTGGCTATAAGATCAAGGAGGTCGACTAGAGGGGGGTGAATAGGCGGCCTAAAAAATTTCTCTTCTAATTAATATTAACAATTCAAGGCATTTTCTATTTATCTAAACCAAGTAAAAAATATGGAAGCTTAAATCAATTTGGTTTAGCACAAACAACGCCTATATCAATTAAGTTCACCTACGTGCATCAACAATTTTAGGCTATGTCATGGTGTGTAATTGTAGATGACAAGCAATCAATTTAATTCTATAAAAGTAAATTGCTTGAAGGTAAATTGAGCATAAAAAAAACCACAATAGACATGGTCTCTTTTTACCGTGGTGATCGGAGACTTGTTGGTCTCCCCTAGTCCATGGTGAGGTAAACCCAAACTAATTGGACCAGCTCCACGAATTAAGCCTTACACCTCAAATCAACTAGTGGTAGCTCTTTCCCGCTCCGGGTAGGTGAGCTCTAACCTTCACACTTTGCGGGATCTTTTTACAACCTTCTTTAAGAAGATCACCGTGCACGACACCTCCAACGCCATCTAGGAGTCAGCAAACTCCAAGAGTAACAAGTCAAACCTCTTGCTTGACTCTCACCATGTGTAACGAATGTACAAGCTCAAATGGACACTAAGTCCACCTCTAGACGCAACACATGCAATCTAGTTCCCTTCTCCTTGCTCACAAAGTACAAATGCAAAATTCAGTGGAAAGCCTCACACTAGCTCAAGAGAATAGAAATGAGTCAAGCAACACTGTCTCCAATCGGCCATAAGGGGGGTATATATACCCCACATAAGAAAACTCATGTCGTATGTATGCAATCGATCTTAACCGGAGGGTAGCATCATCGAAGGTTATACAACTGAAGAGGTCATTGAATTCTGCATCGGTTACGTGGTTTAGGTTGAATCGATAGGTGTACCTCTATCTCGTCACGAGGAGAGGCTAGAGGGTATCAGGACTATCGAAAGGAAAGCAAAAACTCCGGATCGAGATACGTATGCTCAAGGCCATTTCACGATTTTACAACACATGACTGAAGTGACCCTATATATTAAAGAGCACAAGGACATGCTATGCCAAGAGAATGCAGGCCAGTCAAAGGTTTAAATCATGACACAACACAACTGTCAGTTCAACGAATGGTTGAAGGTGCGATTGACTGGGAGGTCGTTAAGTGAAACACTACAATGTGGCAAAAAAGCCAAAATTTACAATTGTGACATGGCAATGATATGACATTAATGGCTACACATTTTATACAATAGATCAGGATAGAAAAAGCATAATGCAAAACTCAGGTGTCCGCATAGATGCCTTTGATGCGCACATCAGTACCGCTGGCCCAAGCTCGTACTATGGGTTTGTAGAGGAGATTTAGGAGTTTGACTACGTAATTTTTAAGATTCCTCTATTTTGGTGCCGTTGGGTCCAACTCCCATGGGGTGTAAAGGTTGACAAATATGGCGTCACTACCGTGGACCTCGAATGTATAGGATACAAAGATGAACCATTCATACTCGCGAGGCAAGTTGTTCAAGTATTTTATATAACCGACCCAGCAAATAGGAAGCGCCATGTAGTTCTTCATGGAAAAAGAAGGATTGTCGGAGTTGAGAATCTTGTGGATGAGGAAGAGCACAATTAATTGATAAGTTGCCTCCATTCAGAGACGACATCATGCCAAGGAAGAACAAGGCGATGAAGCAAGCTATATGTGTGTCGATCATCATGAAAGGCTTTATTTATAAGGAAATAGCCAAGTGTAATCAATGATCCCACACAATGAGCACCTATTTGGAAATTGTTGTAATGTAATCATAATTAAGAAACTCAGCATGTAATTGTGGAACTATATTCCATTGTAATTGTAATCGATTCAGTAACCAAGAAATAGTTATATTTATGATTATGCTTGCGTTTTTCATATTGAATGGCCAGCATGCATTTCTTGTGGCTAGATAAAGAATAGGGAACTATCACATGCGGTTTATGGAACAAACCGTCTGTGATAATACTATCACAGAAGTTCTTTTATAGAACCGTCTGTGATATGTTGAATATCAGAAATGGTTTTATAAAAGAACCATCTGCAATAGTATTATCACAGGCGGTTTCATAATAAAACCGTCTGTGATAGTTTCCCTATAAATATACCCCAAGGATATATTCTGCTCGTAGAGTCCTCACTCATGCACTCCATCTCCGTCGCCCCTACTAGGTTTTGATAGATCTGACTGCTCAATGATCTTCTAGACTTCTCTATTTGCTTTGCTAGTATGCGGGTCATATGCATAGATCACGTGGCTTGCCATGTAAGTTTTCGACATTTTTCATCAAGGGGTTGATTTCCTCCCCCTAATATCGGGAAACTATCATCATTAATTATACTATCAGCGAAACGGACTGTCTGCAAATCTCCTATCATGGGGTCCAAATACCTGATTATGGATGTTGTCTCATAACCAATGTATATCTTGGACTTGCAGAGAGGGCCCATTGCAGTACGCTGTGGTGGAGGTATAGGTACATAAACCTTGCACCCAAATCGACGGAGATGAGAAATTTTTGGTGCTGACCCTTGTGCTAGTTACATAGGTGAATGGATGTTGTATGCTGATGGTCTAAAGTTGATGAGAGTTGCTGCATGTAGGACTGGGTGTCCCCAACATGTAGTCGGTAAATTACAATTCTGCAAAAGCAGTTAGTCAATAAATTTAATTCTCTTAATTAATGCTTCTGTTAGTCCATTCTAGGTGTGGACATGTGGTATAGAATGCTCAACTTTAATTTTCATTGCCATGTAATAATCATCAAATGCCTTTGAAGTAAATTCTCTGGTGTTATCCATTCTGATGGATTTTATATGATGATCATGGAAATTATTTTAATTTGAATTCTCTGCGAGATGAGTTTTGCAAAAGCACAGTTTCTCGTAGATTATATACATACGTGCGACCATTTCGAGGAAGCATTGATGAGTACTATAAAATATTTAAATGGCCTTAATAGTGCCTGTATAAGACCACAAATGTCTCCTTGGATGCACTCCAGGAATATATGGACTTCATCCTTCACGTTCAGAGCAGAAGACGTAGTAATTAATTTTCCTGTGGCACATGCGGGGCACACAAAATCTTGTTGATTTGTAAAATTCTTTACATCGATATTATCCCTGTGAATAGTTAATTATATTTCTTACCATCCTAAGACCTGGGTGGCCTAATGTATTATGCTGGAGATAGAAGAGTTTAGAGCTTCTAAATATTGTTTTCAGGGCAGTATAGACTGTAGGTGCCTTAATATGAGTGTAGTATAGCCCAGTCTCAAATGAAGGAAGTCTTTCTAATACCCTTTTTCCATTTGCTTCACGCTTTGTAATGAGCAGGTATTCCTTACTATACTCTTATTCAGTTTCAACGTGGAAACCATTAACGCAAATATCCTTAAAACATAGGAGAGTTCTAGTCGATTCTGGGTACAATAAGACTTCTTGAATGACCAAAGTTGTGCCTATTAGGAGTATAATTGTGGCTCTTCCTGAGCCTATTATACAAGTATTGCTACCGATGATTGTTGAAAAACTGCCAGCATTCTTACTAATCCACAGAAAGAATTTTGTCTCTCTCAAGATGGTATTTGTTGTGCTGCTATCAGCTACACACACTTCCTCCACAGGACGCCGCATGCGTTCTAATATGAAGTAACTTATTAATATGTAGTAGATGATAATCAACACATAAATAAAGTATTTCAAATATTAGAACATATCATGCCATTATTAACTGAATGAATGAATTAATTAATATCATCCAACCATCATGAGAAAATTGTTTGAGTACCATCAATGCAAAGTCTAACTTATTTCTTCCACACAGAAAATAAATGATAATTATAGTCTAAATGCATTCTGTGCATTAGACTGAATCTGCTAAGAAGCTAGAGACTTCGGCTACTATCTTCTCAGGGGTGAGATGCTCTTCCTGCGAAATCATGGCAGCGGCGGCTGCAATGTTAAGGGAGGGTGCTGCTACAGGAGTGGAAGCAACCTCCATTGGTGCAGGCAGCTGCTCGGAATTCTCCCTCTCAACGAAGGCAAAGTGGGTTTCATGCTGCACCCTGCCTCTCTTCTTCTTCTTGGCCTAAAAGGCATCGACGATGTGCTGCGACTCTTTACAGATCCACGACCAGTGCTCCCACTTACCACACTTGTAGCAAGTTTGGTCTTGCTGACCATAGGGCTTATCGTCCCGCTTTGGTTTGCTGGCCTTACTCTCTTGTAGAGCATTTGACTTGTCTTTCTAGGCTATGGTTTTTCCCTTCCTTCCCCGTTTCTTCATTATAGGCTTCCGCACCTTGTAGCTCCCAGCATTGGCCTCACGGCCAGCTGAGCTATTAGGTGGCTGTGCGACAAATTTCTTATAGAGAACTTCATTCTGAGCGTCTGCAACCTGCATAATATCAATCAATTTAACATACTCCTTGTAGCCATCTCGATGATAGTTGTGCGCAGATTGCACTGCATTTGGGGTAGAAGGTGGAGAGGGTCTTCCCAATCTTCTGCTCATCTGTGATCTGCTTGCCATAGGGTTGAAGATTGTTACAAATTCTGTGCAGAGCAGAATTGTACTCCCCAACTGTCTTGAAGTTAGTAAACCTCAGTCGAATCCATTCTTGCTCTGCCTGAAGAAGAATGGTGTACTTTATCTTCTTGAACCGCTTCTTGAGTGCAATCCACAATGCTAGCGTGCTCTTTTCTGCCATGTACTCATCCTTGAGAGTAGTACAGATGTGGTAACTGAGGAAGTGAATTGCCGGATCGTTTTCCTCAGGTGTGGGTTTGGCATCTTTCGTTGCACCAATCCCAATGGTAGCACAGAGTTTCTTGGATCGAAGTACAATCTCGACGTTAGAATCCAAGTCAAGTATTTTTGGCTATATTGGGCCAGCTCCTTAAACTCTCGGTTCGTAATGGCTATCATCTACATGTGCATGAAAGGAACATATAAATTTACTATAGGTAAATATTGCATGAAATAAATTGGACAATGGTACAAAAAGGTTCTCATAATATTCTAGAATTTTTTATGCATTTTCTATAATTTTACTATTAATTTCAGTGATTAAAGGTAATTTAAATAATTACAATTAATCAAAACAGTAAATAAATATAGAAAAATATAGATAGTAGTAATAACGAGCTAAACATGCTTCAAATGCTAAAAGCAATTCAAAATTTGAGTTCCCGAGGCCCTTTTATGCTAGGAAATGTATTTTCAGTGGATTCTGTAATTTCGGAGGGCTTATTCGCAAATTTTCAATTCTGAGAAAATTTTTTACTCAATTTGCTAATGTTTCGGGGCTTATTAGCAAAATCACCACTGATCGGGTTTTCCCCCTCTTCTTGGGCTGAAATTTGCCTATTTGGCCCATATGGCTCGTCGGCCCACAATGCCGGTGGCTAAGGTTAAAACCCTAGCCACTCGGCTCCTCAACGTGGCAGCGGCCCCAATTACGCGTGTGATTCAAGAGGCAGTGGTTTCATTGTGAGGCCGAGCGCGATGGGCGGCTAGACGCGATGAGCAGCTGGCGTGACAGGCGGCCGAGCTCGTCTAGCAGCTGGACATGATGGGCAGCCGAGCTTGGTGGTTAGGCTCAGCGTGCTGCTGGTGGCGGTAGTGTCGGCAGGTCCGACTGCTGCTCCTAGTACATCGTGGTGGCACAACCATCGGATGCAGGCGTGAGGTCCAAGCGGCAGCGCCACTGCTCCGGGCGCAGGTGCCTATGACCGAGTGGTGGTGGCCGTCTTCGGGTGGTGGTGGCTTCGAACACGGGTGGATAGCCAAGAGACCGAGCAGTGGTGGTCGGCGGAGTCAGCGACCCATGAGGGGGCGCGCCGTTCGGCGGTGGCTCACGCGGAGGCGGCGCTCCGTTTGGTGGGCAATGACTCATGCAAGCAGCGTGGCACACGACGGGCAGCGACACATACGGGTTGTGCGACCATGCTGACAGTGGCAGTCGTGCAGGGCTATGCCATGGGTCCGGGCTGGCAGTGATGCGCGCTATGGCGGCGGCCCGTGCGGGGCCGGCTATTCATAGCCCATGCAAGGGCGGTGCAGTGTGGCTCCAGGCAGAGTAGCTGGTTGTGCGACATCGCGGAGCGGCCATGTGGGGCCCGCGGTGTGCGACGCATGATGGACGTGCGGGGCTGCGGCGGCGCGTGGCCAGCACGGCCACTTGCTGGTGGCGGCGGCATGACCGCATGCGGGCGGTGCGGGCACGTGCAACCAATGACTGAACAGTGTTGACATCCCCTTTTTCAATCTATAGTGCAATCAACATCTATTCTTTCATGTAATCTACCGATCAATATTGTGTCGATGACTTCAAGTCTGCTCGTGGTAGATTAGAGTGGATTTGCACCGTAGAAAATAATCTAGAAAGCAAAATTTATGAAATTAAAGTGATCTAGATAGGTAAATTAATCTGTGAATGATTACCTTGTGATCCACTGGAGCGATTCGTGTTGATAATGTGTTCAGGAACCATCGCTGGCGAGTCCAATCGATTGATTCCTCCGATGCTAAAGAGATGGATCAAACACAGAATAATGCAAATAATAGATTGAACACAGAGAGATGAGAGGGGAACTCCTTTCTTTAATTCTTTCTCTTTCACATATACAAGATCTAATCATTGGAACCCCCTATTTATAGACTATGTGGAGGGTGCCCACCAATGGGCCAGGCCTACAGACCCAGGCCCAGGTTTCCTAACAAGCATTATGAAAAAATGTTAATAAAAGCCATCAGTCGTAGCCCAAAAGAACACCCCCTTCAACATACAACAACCCAGACATTTTCGCATTATGCATATAAAGTGCTGGCCAAATGGGCGGCACGGCCTAGCACGGCACGGGCCTAGCACGGCACGGGCCTACTAGACACGACCCACTTAGCTTGTCAGCCTAAAAGGGCTATGCCGCTAGCCCGTGGGCTGAGCCATAGACCTAGGCACAACCCGCCCATCTGATGGGCCATGCCATGCTGGCCTAGGCCCATTTAGCCCAACAGAGCAAGGAGGCCCATCTAGCCCATTTCAACCCAAAAATTGTGAAAAATGTAACAATTCCAAAAAATGTGTAGAATTCAAAAAAAATACAAAATAGGTTATAGAAATATAATAACAAGTTTCATTAATATTTAAATGGCTGCCTCGTTAAAAACTTTGCCAAGTACAAACTCAACTTGAGAAAACCTTGTCAAAGAAAAAAGAGTACAGCCTATAGCTATGCAGTATATGTAAAAAAAATGTATGATGTACATCGATGCTTCAAATGTCATCATCTAGATAAGGATTGTTGAATATGGCTACCAACTCTGTATTCTCTACAGAGTGTTGAGCTTGTGAATCTACTTGTTCCCAGTCTTTCACTGTTAGGATTATTTCCACCATCTCACTCATGAGACTTGTTCTTCTCTTCTCCAATATTCTTGCAAAAAAAAATTGAAAGCAAACTAAAAAAACCATCGAGACATGAACAATTAACAAATCCCATGCTAATATGGATAGCACCAAATATGTTATCTTATGCTTGTGCCACTATTCCAAAATATTGAAGTCCTCTTCTCGATGATCTGTGGGATCATTGTTTAAAAAGGTGGATAGTTCACCACTGCTACAATGGCTATGTATTGCTCTAGTAATTGATGTTGTAGAACTTGATCCTCTTGAGGAATCTAGTGCACCAAAAAATTTGCCCCACATATTTGTCTTCTTACTTTTGGTGGGTGCTATTGGAGGTAGTTTGAAGCGAAGTCTTTGAAACTTAGTTCGTACTTTTGATAAACATCGAACAATTTATTACGAACCTCTAAAAAATAGTTAGAATAATCTATCCCTACAACGTCACTCAGAAGTGCAAGAACATTAGTGAATCCCCTACAGCGTCACTCAGAATTGTTAAAACATTAGTGAATCTTTCAATTTTAGTTCTTGGATCTACAATAAATGCAAATGCGGATAAATACAAAATCTCTTTTGGATATTTCAAATATTTAGTTTCCATAGCACAGACAACCTCTTGTAACACTATCTCATTTTCATTAGCTTTCATGTGACCCGCAATCACAAGAATATGATGCAAAATTAAAGGAGATGTTGGGTAATACACTTCGGATAAAGTAATAGTGAAATCGTACAAGAGTTCCAAAAATGTTAATAGTTTTTCAATGACATACCAATGCTACTCAGTCAATAGTATGTTGCCGTCATGATTGTGACAGTGCGTGTAAATGAAAACAGAAAATATGCTCTTGTAGGGTGAAAGATTCTGTAGCATCATATAGGTAAAAGTTTCTTGGACGTACACCCATCACAATGTAAAAGTTTTTATATACTGCTATTCGTTGGTTAGAATGATTTACAAAAGATATTGCATCGTAAAAAGTTTAAATATATGGATCCAACCTCTTTAAACTACATTTAATTATAAGAATAATAATATGCTAGGCACATCACTGATGTAGCAAGAAAAATTTGACATATGTACTAAATAACAGAGTGAGAATATCTATTGCCCTAGAGTTTGTTGTAGCATTATCCAAAGTATTTGCAAAAATTTTATTTGTAAGACCAAAATCTTCTAAAATTTTGATAATACATTCTATGATATTCTCACCCTTATGTGCTACATCAATTAGTTTAAATCCTATAATTATTTTTTCTATTACCAAGTCATCATTAATATAATGAGTAACTACACTAAGGGCCTATTCTTTTTGGCTACGACTTGTGGCTTTTGGCTGCAGCTTGTGACTTTTAGGCTATTTGTATGAGAGATTACAGTGTAATAGGTACTCACGTGCGGTTTTTGCTGATATAAATGAAGTTGGTAAAGTATGTACTACAATTAAATAATAGACCCTATCTTGAAAAAATACTCCGTTTAAAAGCTAGTTACTGTAGAAAAATCGAAAAGCAGCTTTTAGAAGCTGAAAAGAATAGTGCCTAAGATAATTCTCCCTAGCCTGACCACTTTCTATGTCCGAAATTAAGACCACCGAAAATATACAACACGGTGTTCCATCCCTAGATATGTGAACCTCGGTAGCCACTGTATCTCTACAGTGCTATCAGAGCCATCATGTTAGTATTTGGTTTGAATTGGTCGCATATAGTTAATTTATGGTGGCAGTAGATTAGAACTATTACTAGTTTGATAAGACAGCTTAGATCAGTTCATGTTAATGGATTGGTTTAGGCACTGGTTGATAAGATCAATCGGTTTTGGCGATAGTAGATGGGTTCGAAGGAGGTATGAATTGATAGCACCTAGTTGTTATTCTTTTTGAAAACATCTCACGCCAATCAATGTGATTGATCAATGAAAAATTAGACTGATCAGATTGGTTTGGAATTGGGTTAATGTAATTAATCTAATAAAATTTTCAAGGGCAATTTTGTGAATAGGATTCATGTCTAGGAAAATTTTCATGGGCAATTTTCAAGGGACCACCATGCTAGGTAATTATACCATGCATTATAAGTGTTATGTGTTCATACCACATGATAGAATTGGATTATTCACAAAACTCATTTTTCTTGGGTTGTGTGAATAGTATGGCACATTGTGTATGTGATGTATGTATGAGTTTTTTTTGTGGTCTACGCATCATGTTGATTTATAGCTATGGGTTGCATATTGTTGTATAATGGCCTACATGTCAACTTGTAATGCTTGATAGTTTCATATGTAATTCATTGTTAGCTGTTAGGAATAATAGCTAAGTAGATGAACATGGTGACCTCTAGCACTAATGGCTTGATGGACAGCAAGCGTGGTGACGGAGATTGCTGTGCTAAGGGCCATGCTATCTCACAGTTTAATATGATTTAACTGTGAATGTTGTTATGTTCCTATTATACTATTATTCATGTTATTATCTTGGGTGTTTTCTAACATGATAGAATAATATCTCTCTAGAAAAATTAAGTAAAATTTGATGCCCTTTCAATTGTTGCACCTACAAGATTTTGATCATTAATTGATAGGTCTACCAAAGTAGGGTGCATTAATTATCTCCATAAGACAAGGTAAGTGTTGGACACTTCATGTGTAATATTGGTTTAACTTGACTAGGCTATCAAAATAGTTTTAGGCTTAGGGGCATAGTGTTGAGGTCGGGTTATGTAGGATCGGAAATGGCAACAGAGGGGGGTGCCCTTTAAAAACGCCCCTCAAGTATCCACTAAAAATCTTCTCTCCGATAGATATGAAATCTATGAAAAGAAAGATTTATGCTCTCTGGAAATTTGGACTAAAGAAGCATGGCACAAAAACTAAAACACAGCAAGCAGCAAAGAACAAAGCACAGGAAAAACATCAGTCAAAGCGGCAGAGTTGCATGGGGCGGTCGGCCGCGATGCAGCGGCGATCGACCGCTTTGCACCATGCCGGTCATACCGCCCGCACACAGCCGGTCAGACCGCCCGCACCCAGCCGGTCAAACCGCCCCTTCCAGGCCGGTCAAACCGCCATTGTCTGACCGGTCAGACTGGCGGCTAACGAGCGGTCTGACCGCTAGGGTTAGCAGTCTGACCGTGCTCCCGAAAACAGAGTGCCCAGACTGAAGATTTTGCACAGGAAAGATTGGAATCGGCAGAACACTTGAAATTGGTGGGATTTCTGCGATCCTCCTCAGGCCAAAAGAGAAAGACTACAATCTAAATAGCTGATGAACCTCAGGAAACAAAGAATTGCAGACCCAGAACAAAGACAAAGAAGAATCACTGAAATCTTCTAGAAGAGTCTGCTGCAGCAAAGAATGATCTCATGACAAGAAGGAGCAAGCACATAGCAAACTTTTAGCTAAGAAAATCAACAAACAACACAATATGGCTTGAGCAACCGTAAGAGCCAAAATAGAGAAAGAAAGACATCAAAGCACTTCATCCACACAGGTTCTCACATTGAATAGAGATGAATGATTACACAATGGATTACAACCCACTCACTACGTCCCCATACGCAGTTGATAAAGAGGGGAACAGACTACATGCTTCACTCTTGTGAAGAACACACACACCGGAGGTGAAACCCTAGTTTCAACTCAACACCCAGGCACACAACCAACTCCCAGACTGCTGCACACTTGCTTGAATTCCTGAGCTCTACCTCCACCTCTCCATATGATGGCACAAGGCTCTCCCAAAAGAGCAAATCAAGAAGTGTCATACACTCTCCACTTTCCACCTCTCACACACATGAGGCAAGAAATTCAAAGCACTCAATTTGGAGGGAAAAACCAGCCCTTCCTCTCATTGCTTGAGTCAAATCTCCAATTTGCCCCTCAAGCGCCTTCGAAGCTTCGCGTCGGTACCATGACCGTCTGGACCTCGACTCCTCCCTGAGTCTAGTCCCGGTCCGCTCCGCTGCACATGACCGCACCCCGCATCCTGACCTTCTGGACCTCAACTCCTCCCTGAGTCTAGTCCCGATCCACTCGCCGCTACGTCGTGTCCACCCGACTCCGGCGAGACCTCCAACTCCGCCCGAGTGCGGTCACAGTGCATTCCGTTGCACCACGACCACAACCGACCTCAACCGTCTGGACCTCCAACTCCTCCCGAGGATAGCCCGGTTCTCTCGTGCGCCGCGCCGTCGCGTCCGTCACCGATAGCTCAGCTCGGTTCCTCGTCTCCGACTCGCAACCACCTCACCAACCTTGATCATCTTTGGCATCACCGACCGTGCGGACCTCAACACCTCTGTGCCTAGTCCGGTCCTCCTCGCCTCACCATGACCTAGCTCCAAGTTACGTAGTCACCTGACAAGCAAACATAAAATATAATATAATATAATATAATATAATATAATATAATATAATATAATATAATATAATATAATATAATATAATATAATATAATATAATATAATATAATATAATATAATATAATATAATATAGTATAATATAATATAATATAATATAATATAATGTAATGTAATGTAATGTAATGTAATGTAATATAATATAATGTAATGTAATGTAATATAATGTAATATAATATAATATAATATAATATAATATAATATAATATAATATAATATAATATAATATAATATAATATAATATAATATAATATAATATAATATAATATAATATAATATAATATAATATAATATAATATAATATAATATAATATAATATAATATAATATACTATACTATACTATACTATACTATACTATACTATACTATACTATACTATACTATACTATAATATAATATAATATAATATAATATAATATAATATAATATAATATAATATAATATACTATACTATACTATACTATAATATAATATAACATAATATAATATAATATAATATAATATAATATAATATAATATAATATAATATAATATAATATAATATAATATAATATAATATAATATATAATATAATATAATATAATATAATATAATATAATATAATATAATATAATATAATATAATATAATATAATATAATATAATATAGTATAGTATAATATAATATAATATAATATAATATAATATAATATAATATAATATAATATAATATAATATAATATAATATAATATAATATAATATAATATAATATAATATAATATAATATAATATAATATAATATAATATAATATAATATAATATAATATAATATAATATAATATAATATAATATAATATAATATAATATAATATAATATAATATAATATAATATAATATAATATAATATAATATAATATAATATAATATAATATAATATAATATAATATAATATAATATAATATAATTTAATCTAATCTAATGTAATGTAATGTAATGTAATGTAATGTAATATCATATAATATCACACAATACAATACAATACAATACAATACAATACAATACAATATAATACAATACAATATAACATAACATGACATAACATAATATATTACTATCGCCCAACCACGTTTAACTTTCGAGCTCTGACGGGATCTGGTGCTTTAGTGCTGGTATGATCACATCCGACATGTCCCGCGTCCGCTTTCCCCTCAACTCCTCCCGCCCGGGACTTCCTGGGAGGCCACCCAACCAAGTGCTACTCTCGCCCAAGCACGCTCTACACGCGCTGCAAACCGCAAAAAATAAAGTAAAATAAAGTAAAATATCATAAAACATAATAAAATATAATAAAATGAGGGATGGGTGAAAACCGCAAAAGAATACAACAAAATACAATAAGGGATGCAACACGAGGACTTACCAGGAGGTCACCCATCCTAGTACTACTCTTGCCCAAGCACGCTTAACTACGGAGTTCTGATGGCATCCGGTGCTTTAGTGCTGGTATGATCGCATCCAACATGTCCCGCGTCCGCTTTCCCCTCAACTCCTCCCGCCCGGGACTTCCCGGGAGGTCACCCATCCTTCTGCTCCTCTCGCCCGAGCACGCTCTACACGCGCTACAAGCCGCAAAACCGCAAAAAACAAAATAAAGTAAAATATCATATAACATAGTAAAATATAATAAAATGAGGGATGGGTGAAAACCGCAAAGGAATACGTACAATAAAATAAAATGAGGGATGCAACACGAGGACTTCCCAGGAGGTCACCCATCCTAGTACTACTCTCGCCCAAGCATGCTTAACTTCGGAGTTCTGATGGCATCCGGTGCTTTAGTGCTGGTATGATCGCATCCGACATGTCCCGCATCCACTTTCCCCTCAACTCCTCCCGCCCGGGACTTCCCGGGAGGTCACCCATCCTTCTGCTCCTCTCGCCCAAGCACGCTCTACACGCGCTGCAAGCCGCAAAACAGCAAAAAATAAAATAAAGTAAAATATCATATAACATAATAAAATATAATAAAATGAGGGATGGGTGAAAACCGCAAAGGAATACGTAAAATAAAATAAAATGAGGGATGCAACACGAGGACTTCCAGGAGGTCACCCATCCTAGTACTACTCTCGCCCAAGCACGCTTAACTTCGGAGTTCTCAAGGGATCCGGTGCTTTAGTGCTGGTATGATCACATCTAACATGTCCCGCGTCCGCTTTCCCCTCAACTCCTCCCGCCCGGGACTTCCCGGGAGGTCAGCGATCCTTCTGCTCCTCTCGCCCAAGCACGCTCTACACGCGCTGCAAGCCGCAAAACCGCAAAAAGTAAAATAAAGTAAAATATCATATAACATAATAAAATATAATATTATAAAATATAATAAAATGAGGGATGGGTGAATACCGCAAAGGAATACGTACAATAAAATAAAATGAGGATGCAACACGAGGACTTCCAGGAGGTCACCCAACCTAGTACTACTCTCGCCCAAGCACGCTTAACCGGAGTTCGATGGGATCCGGTGCTTTAGTCTTTGGTATGATCGCATCCGACATGTCCGCGTCGCTTTCCCTCAACGCCTCCGCCGGAGTCTACATCGGGCCCGGTTTCCAAACCGGACCCTACGTGTATTCTTGCACTAGTCCCGGATCAAAGCTAGTGTACGGTTAAGCGAATGGAAAACATCACCATCAACGATTTATTACAATAAATAAAGTGCGGACCGAAAGGTCTCCTTATTACATCTGAGGTTTCAACCTCGCACATGAGAATTAAGCGGAAGCAAAATAAACTTGACGACGACCCATCCATCGCCACGGGCAATTGACTGGGAAACGCGACCTATTCCTCGGGAAGAAACCATCACGACCACAAGCGAAGCGATGAGTCGTAGTCCTTCTTGAGCTTCAACTTTCTGAGATTTATTTTTGAGTGTAGCATGTGAGTACATAAAGTACTCGCAAGTCTTAGGAAAAATGCATAGATGCAAGGCTTGACAAAGGAAGGCTATATGGCTCTTTTGCACAAAGCAATATTTTACTTTCAATTACTACTAATTATTTTGAAGGCATCAATTTGGCAAAGTAATTGTTTTAACAGAACTATCATTAATTCTCTAGTGAGGTTCCATCTACCAACACTAGTTAATTGGTCTATCGACCAAGTTCAATACTTGGGTTCCATCCACCCTCTCGGCTCCATCCGCCAGATTCCTTCCAAGAGTCCCTTCCACTCTCGAATACAAAAACTTTCATTTAAAACCAAAACCAGAAATCTACCATGTGAATGCATTCCTTGCCGCCCTTGACCGTGGGCACGGCTATTCGAATAGTTTTACACTCTGCAGAGGTTGTACAACTTTACCCACAAGAGATAAATTATCCTAAAAGTCAACATGCTTCCTTTGGCATGAGACCCAGATAAAATATCACAAAGCCTTTACCTTACTCTAATCTAGCTAGATACCACCATTGAGGTTTCACGCGGTAGGCTAGCGCCCAACAGAAGCCCCCTCTTGCGCCATATGAGTGATGAAATCCTGTCCCTCACTTTGTGAATAACCGGTCCATCCACGGCACCCACTTTCCAATGGTGGCACCTAAACTAGACTATCATAAGTTAGTCGGCTAGGTCGTACCCATATAGACTTGTGGTTGTGCGGTTAATGCTCGATTTGGACAAACACAAGCGTCGGTCCTTAATTGACTAGGTGGAACATACACTTAACAAGTTCTCGTGCTTACTGCACCAACCCAAACACCATCCACCTAATCTAAACCAACTTTCACATTTTATTTTATTTTTAAATCACGGTGACAACTCCAATTGCCACTTCACTTTCAAACACAAGGATTAAATAATAAATCATAATTTCCCATTTTCAAGATTTTCCAAAGTTATTAGATAGCAAGACTAAGCATCAACCTACCATTCTAATATTCACAAAGATTAATAGTAATCTCATTATTGAGACAAAGGGAGTTCTAGGGTGACAATGTACATGGCATTCAATCTCAATGGAGGGTATAACAAAGTTGGATTAGCTATCACCTTAAGATTTGAACTAATGATTTATGTAAATAGCAATGCACATAATTTAAAATATTTTAAAACATTTCAAAAGCATAGGTTCAAGATGATCAAAGGAGACTTGCCTTCTTGCAGGGTTTCGGGTCTTCTTCTTTCTTTGTGAAGAGGATCGTCGACAACGTTGGAATCTCGCGATAAAAGGCGAAGCAAACAAAGCAAATAAATACACACGAAATTCAAATAAAATCCAAAAATTCAACAGAGGCCATATTTGGATAGATCATGATTTTAGCTGAATTTAGAAATTTGAATGGCCGAATTTGGAGTTGAAATGAGAAAGTTATGATTGTTTGAAGTTTTCAATTTGAATAAATCCAGAAATTAAGAAATTTCGACGGTGGGGCCCACTGGGAATATTCAATTTTAATCTTTTATTTTAATTCGAGAGCTCGGAGGTGGGACCCACTGAGCAGTAGACCCTCTGCGGTCAGCGACATGTGGGACCCCTCTGTCGATGACCTCATCTGCCTTGGTCGCGGCGGTGGGACCCATCGGGACTGGACCCACTTGTCGAATCTTGGCGTGAGCGAGTGGGACCCAGGCGGCGGTGGCCGCCACAGCGGCGGTCGGCAGGTGGGACCCACTTGTCGATCGCGAAGTAAAAACTCAACCCGGTGCGCGGGCGAGGCTCGAGCGCGCGCCGGGAGTTGAGCGCTCTGTTAACCGGGGAGGAGGCTTTGCCTACCCGAGAGGGCAACAAATCCCTTTGAGGATACCCGGGTGGCCGGCAGCGATGGTCGAGGCGACGGCGCGGCGCGAGGGGGGCGGGGTGCTCGGGCGGTGCGTAGATTGCAATCTCCGCGCGAAGGGCTTTCGGTGGAGGGGTTGGCGAGGTCGAGGATGAACGAGACGGCCGCGGCGAGGGAGCGGCGGAGCGGCTCGGGTGCTCGGTGCGGCGGCGCTCGGCGGCGGAAAGAGGTGGCGAGTGTCGGGGAGGACCGCACGGACGCGGCTTCGGGGCGGCGGCGGTGAGCTCTGCGATTCACCGAGGCGGCGGCGATTGCTCGCCGGAGCTCTTTACAGCGCGCGCGGGAAATCGCGGCGGCGGCGCTCGGGCTCGAGAGATGGGCGGAGGGTTTGAGAGGTGGTGCGGGGAGGCGAAGGCCGAGGGCTATTTATAGAGCTTGGGAGAGGTGAGCGGCGGGAATTCCTCGCGAAGTCGACGGCCGGGTTGATTCAAATTTGGGATAAGCCGTCGGAGGCAACGCGAACTCGGGTTTTAGGGGATAAAGCGCTTATCTCCGGGAGTTCGAATCGCGTCAATTGAAGAAAGAGGCCGAGTGCAGGTAGGATTTGATCGCGGATTCTTGGAGAGAGAGAGGGGAAAGAGTCCGCGCGCGCGCGAGCAGCCAGGCCCGACTGCGGGGCCGCGATCGGCGAGCGAGGCGGCGCGTTGTGCGGATGGCGGCCACGTGGCTTGGAGAGAAGATCGGACGGCGGGATGGCTAAGTGGGAGGAGCGGTGGATTGAGGCGGCGCGAAGACGCGGCTCATCCGAGCCACCACGCGTCGGCGAGGAGGAGGAAGGCGGGTCGGCCGACGGGCACGCCCACTTGGCGAGGGAGAGAGGAGAGAGGAGGAGAGCGGCTGGATCGGGCGAAGCGGCGGCGTGGCGATCTGGTCCGTCCACGCGTCGGCGGAGGAAAAGGAGGTTTTATTTTCCGAATTTGATTTTGATTTTGAGAAAAGGCTAGGAAATTATTTAGGCCTCAGAAAAATATGAGAATACCTCCAAAATTCCAGAAAAATTCACGAAGCTCTGGACACATTTTGGACTAAATAAAATTATTTCCAACTACTGTTGGCATTTAATTTTATATTTTTAATTACTTTTTAACTTTTAAAAATAGGTTTTAAATTCAGAAATTCAGAAAATCCAATAAGAGCCATATAAACTTCAATTACTTTAAAATAATTAATTTGAATTTAAATTTTCAAGAAAGCAAATTTTGGGATGTGACAAACCTACCCCCCTTAGGAAGAATCTCGACCCCGAGATTCGGATGGACTGGAAAAGAGGTCGGGAAACTCTTCTTTTAGATCCTCTTCACGTTCCCAAGTCGCTTCCGATTCCGAATGGTTGCTCCACTGCACTTTACAGAACTTGATGACCTTGTTTCGCGTACGACGTTCTGATTCCTCCAAAATTTTAACTGGATATTCTGGATAGGTGAGGTCCTCCTTCACATTTATTTCATCTAGAGGCATCTGCTCTTCTGGCACTCGGAGACACTTCTCGGTGGGATACATGGAAGGCGTCATGCACCTTTGGCACCGAGGCGAAGCTCCAATTGGTAAGCAACTTCTCCCCTTTTCGCTACAACAGGGAAGGGTCCAATGAATCTAGGAGCAAGCTTTCCACTGACTCCAAAACGTCTCATCCCTTTGAGAGGTGACACCTTAAGGTAGACATGATCCCCTGGTACAAATTCTAATGCCCTTCGACGATTGTCGCATAGCTCTTACGCCTCGTTTGTCTTTGTTTTCAACCTATCACGAATTAAGCGAACTTGTTCTTGACTTGCTTCAACACATCTGGTCGAATACTTGTCCTTCTCTGTCTCCTTCCAATACAATGGAGTCTGCACTTTCTACCGTACAAGGCTTGACGGTGACATTTGTAAGCTGGATTGATAAGCATTATTGTAAGAGAACTCTGCGTAAGGTAAACTCTGGTCCCAACTATCCTTGTTTGATAGGACACAAGCTCTCAACATGTCTTCGAATCTGATTTACTCTTTCTGTTTGCCCATCCGTGCAGGGATGATAAGCATCTTGAAATTCAAATTGGTGCCAGTTCATGTAACCGCCAAAACCTCGAAGTGAATTGGGTTCCTCGATCTGACACAATCTTCTTTGGGACTCCATGTGAACTCACAATCCTTGACATATACAATTCTGCGAGTTTATCTCCAGAGTAGGTGGTCTTCACTGGAATGAAATGGGCAACTTTTGTCAGGCGATCCACAATAACCCAAATAGAATCATGTCGATTTGGTTCTCGGTAAACCCGTTATAAAATCCATACCAATTTCTTCCCATTTCCACTCAGGGATCTGCAATGGTTGCAAAAGTCCAGCAGGTCTCTGGTGTTCAGCTTTAATCCGTTGGCACACATCACACAAAGCTACATACTCTGCAATCTCCCTTTTCATACCTGCCCACCAGTATCTTGCCTTGAGATCTTGATACATCTTGGTACTCCCGGGGTGTATTGAGTATCTGGATTCATGAGCTTCCTTCATGATCAACTCTTTTATTTCTCTCTTCTCAGGCACCATAATTCTTTTTCCAAACCAGACGGTACCTTGTTCATCTTCGGAAAATTCTAATGCTTTCCCGTTCTTCATATCATCCTTGATCTCCTGGACATACTTGTCCTCTTTTTGTGCCGCTCTGATTTGCTCTTCTAAGGTTGGTTGAACTTCCAAAGTAGCTAAGAACCCTTCTTCTACTACTTGTAAGTTGAGCCGCTGAAATTCCTCTTGAAGTGTTGGCATACTATCCTTAATCCACGACTTAGTACGATGCTTTTCGACTCAAAGCATCGGCTACCACATTAGCCTTTCCGGATGATAATGTATCCCAATATCGTAATCCTTTATTAACTCAAGCCATCTCCTTTGCCTCATATTGAGATCGGGTTGAGTAAATATATACTTCAAACTTTTGTGAGTGCTGTATAAATCTCGCGATTCCGATCGGATAATGCCTCCAAATTTTTAGAGCATGCACTACGACAAGCTCTAAATCATGGGTTAGGTAATTCTCCTCATGCGGCGCAATTGCCTTGAAGCATATGCAACTACCCTTCTTTCTGCATTAGCACGCAGCCCAATCCTTGTCTTGATGCATCACGAAGACTTCAAAATCCTTCCTAATATCAGGGAGTGTTAACTGCTGGCGCAGACGTTAACCTCTTCTTCAATTCTTGAAAACTATTCTCACGACTTACTCCATTCAAACTTCTTCTCCTTCTTTAGCAAGCTGGGTAAGAGGTCTTGCAAGCTTGGAGAAGCCTTCAATAAGCGGCGATAGTATCTGCGATCCAAGAAAACTTCGATCTCGGATCACGATTTTGGTTGCATCAATTAAGCACATCATTTACTTTCGGGGTCTCGGATACTCCTCTGCGGAAATCACATGACCTAAAAGGCTACTTTCCTCAACGAACTCGCACTTGCTAAACTTGGCGTACAACCTGGTGTTCTCTAAGTTTTCCAAAACCATCCTTAGATGCTCAGTATGCTCTTCCTCATTCTTGGAATATATCGAATATCATCGATGAACACCACTACAAACTTATCCAAATATTCCATGAACACTTTATTCATCGAGTTCATAAAATATGCGGTGCATTTGTCAAGCCAAATGACATCACTTTGTATACTCATACAATCCATAACGAGTAGCAAATCTTGTCTTTGGTATATCCTCGGTCTTATCTTCAATGGTGATAACTGACCGAAGGTCAATCTTGGAGAAGACACATGAACCTTTCAATTGATCAAGCAGATCATCTATTCGGGCAAAGGATATTTGTTCTTGATCGTCACATCATTCGAGATCGATAATCCACGCACATGCGAAGACTACCATCTTTCTTCTTTACTAGCGATCTTGGTGCTCCCAGGTGTGAGCTTGGTCTCACAAAACCTTTATCTTGCAACTCTTCAATCGCTTCTTAACTTCAGCCAAATCGTTCGCGGACATTCGATAGGGTCTCTTTGATATAGGAGCTGTCACAGGGTATCGAGTTGATGACAAATTTAACTTCTCATGCAGCGGCATTCCGGCAAATCTTCGGGAATACATCCGGTACTCACTTACAATAGGTACCTTTTCCAAGGCTACTCCTCACACTATTCAATCCACACCTATTCGGGAAGAGGTGTTTGACTTATATCTTACTTGGATTCCGTCAGAGTTGGTAATCATGAATCGCTCGATCGGCACAATCTATCTCGCCCTTTATACTTAGTTAACCAATCCATTCCAAGTATCACATCTAGACTCTTGGAATCTATTATGATAAGATTAGCTAGAAATCTAACTCCATTGATATCCACAGTTGCACTAGGGCAAGCGTGTTAGTCCTCATTTCCTTTCGAGGATTGGACTAGCATAGGGTCTTTAGTTTACGCACATCCCAATTATATTTTCAACAAAATCTTTTGACACAAAAGAATGCGAAGCTCGAGAATCAAATAATCTTGATGCAGTGCGAGTTGACAAGGAACTTACCCAAAACTACGTCGGTGCATCACAGGCGCTTCATGATCACATGGTTGAGATGTCCTCTGCTCACCACTTGTGGAGCCCTTGGAGTCGAGGGGTCCCACGGCCTTGTCCTGCATTTGGAGTTCGTCTTGGTGTCGTTCCCAAATTGAAGCGGCGGGGTCACTGGTGGGCGCTTAGGGGACGATTGCTAGCATAATGCCCCATGTTCTTGCGGTTGAAGCCTTGCACTCCTGCTGCTGAAGTCCGGCTCTGCTGAGGTTGAACACCATTGCCGTTCGGGAACTTGTGAGTTTGGGCGAGGTCCAGTGAATGGAGTCCTTGGCACAATTGGTTACGAGGTTCTATGGGCGAGGTGGGTTAGGCGGAATCGGGAACTACTCGCGCCTGCTTGAGCTTGAAATTTTCTCTTCCTACTTTCATACAATTGACGTTGAGCATCTTCTTGTACAAAGGCCTTGTTCACCATGTGTTGGAAAGTTGGAAAATCATTCGACACTAGCTGCACCTTGAGGTTGGGGTCGAGTCCTTGCATGAACCTCCGGATCTTCGTTGCCTCGATGTGATCTCTTGGACACATACACTGTATAGTTGGGTGAATTTGTTCGGTATTCGGAAGCGCTAAGGTTCCTTGTTGCAGCTGGTAGAACTCTCTCTTCTTCATGTCCATTATTCCGTAGGAATATGCGCGATCTGAAAGCTTCCTTAAATTCATCCCATGCGATAACTGCGCATTTTGATGGGCGGCGCGATAATTCTCCACCAATTTGCAGCGGTTCCCTTGAGTTGGTGGGCAGCATATAACACCTTCTCATTGTCATTGCATTGGGCTAGGACCACTTCCTTTCCACATCCTTGATCCAATCATCTGCCTCCATTGGATCCCTTGAACCAGCAAAAGTAGGAGGCCTTGTTCTCATAAATTCTCCCATCCTAGACCGGGAGCTTGGTTGGGTGCTGCGGAGCTTGCTGCACTTGGTTTTGAGCTAAAGCTTGAAGAAGCTGCGGTTGCATGGCCATCATCTGCTCCAAGTGGGGGCTTGAGCGGGGTGGTGGAATGTTGTTCTCAGTGAGGTTGGCATCACGGTGTTGTCGGGGTTGCTCCTTGTGTTCACCATCTGAGCGGTTTGAGGTTAGCATAAGGTAAGAGGAAATAGCAAAGGTAAGAGATTTAGGAGATTAAGTCACATCCCAAGCCAACACACAAGAAAGAAACAATCATTCAACTAAAGCGAAAGAACCTTTATTGAAATCAAACTAGTTTTAAGAATGGTTGTACCACGGTGCACTTAGGCTTAGTACAATCCATCTAGCACACCAAGCATAATAAAAGCGTTCTAATAACGTGGGCATTATTTGGGTACTCTTGACTCAAAGACTACTAATCCTCTCCAAAGGCGCGCCTCTGGGTCCTCCTCATACTCTTCTTCTTGGCTCCTCCTCTGGTTCTTCTTACGGTTCCTCGTGCTCATTGGCGTGATCCGTGAACAATCACAAGCGGTCGAGGGCGGTTGCGGTGGCGGCGATCGAGCGCGGCGAGAAGGAGAAGGCTTGCGCCTCTTGAGAGTGATGGCGGGTGGCGGGTGGGCGGTGCACCTTCTTGCGTCTTTGTGAGCACGTCACGAAGTCTGCAGTCGCAATGGTGCGCGGTTGTTGGGGACGGTAGCTGTAATCGCGCGAGGCGGCGTGTAGTCGAGTGCGACTTTGGCGTCTCGGTCAAACTCGTCCGTCGGTCCGAAGAAGGCGTGCGCGAAGAGTGTCGAGTCTTGATAGCTGGAAGTGAGAAGCATCGGAGTTGTCAATCTCCTCTGAGCTCTTGCGTAGGTGATCGCCATCGCTGGGTGAGCTGCACTGATGTGAAAGTCGAGGTCGTCCAGCTGGAATGTCAAATGGATGCGGATACCTCTGTCTGGCGAGGTTGATGAAGAAGCAAAAGGGGCGATGTACGGCATCCTTGTGCAAATGGCACAACTCGTCAATGGCGAGCGTCTTGCATCTGGGCAGCGTCGAAGCAGCGGGACCGAGGGTGCTTGATGGGGTATTTTGGGAGTTGAATTCCCATCCGTGCATCTGAGGAATACCTCCATCGACCACAAGTCTCGATCCAGATCCGTGTCTTCCGTCCCACGAAAATGGGCGGTGACGGTACTCCAAGCACCTTTGCATCAGCGTCGGAGAAGGCTAGCGAAATCTGACATCCTCTCCATGTGAGTAGTAGTCCCACTGGCAGCGGCCATCTACAAAGTTGAATAAAAGAAAAGATTAGTAAAAAGTTTTACAAGGGAATGTAGAGACAAGAGCGAGATACTAAGTAAGAAGAGAGTGGAAGCAAAGAAGCTTATAAATTTTTAATATATTGTTTTTATAAATATAAGTCCTTATGGTTTTGCCATTCCTAAGCTAGGTCACGTCCTCTGATCAAATAGGCTCGATACCATCTCTGCGGGCCCGATTTCAAACCCGGACCCTCCGTGTATTCTCGCACTAGTCCCGGATCAAAGCTAGTGTACGGTTAAGCAGAATGGAAAACATCACCATCAACGATTTATTACAATAAATAAGAGTACGGACGAAAGGTCTCCTTATTACATCCGAGGTTTCAACCTCGCACATGAGAATTAAGCGGAAGCAAAATAAACTTGACGACGACCCATCCATACGCCACGGGCAATTGACTGGGAAACGCGACCTATTCCTCCGGAAGAAACCATCACGACCACAAGCGAAGCGAAGAGTCGTAGTCCCCTTCTTGAGCTTCAACTTTCTCCGAGATTTATTTTTGAGTGTAGCATGTGAGTACATAAAGTACTCCGCAAGTCTTGGGAAAATGCATAGATGCAAGGCTTGACAAAGGAAGGCTATATGGCTCTTTTGCACAAAGCAATATTTTACTTTCAATTACTACTAATTATTTTCGAAGGCATCAATTTGGCAAAGTAATTGTTTTAACAGAACTATCATTAATTCTCTAGTGAGGGTTCCATCTACCAACACTAGTTAATTCATCTATCGACCAAGTTCAATACTTGGGTTCCATCCACCCTCTCTGCTCCATCCGCCAGATTCCTTCCAAGAGTTCCCTTCCACTCTCGGAATACAAAAACTTTCATTTTAAAACCAAAACCAGAAATCTACCATGTGAATGCATTCCTTGCCCGCCCTTGACCGTGGGCACGGCTATTCGAATAGTTTTACACTCTGCAGAGGTTGTACAACTTTACCCACAAGAGATAAATTATCCTAAAAGTCAACATGCTTCCTTTGGCATGAGACCCGGATAAAATATCACAAAGCCTTTACCTTACTCTAATCTAGCTAGATACCACCACGAGGTTTCACCGCAGTAGGCTAACCGCCCAACCAAGCCCTCTTGCGCCATATGAGTACTGATGAAATCCTGTCCCTCACCGTGAATAACCGGTCCATCCTCGGCACCCACTTTCCAATGGTGGCACCTAAACTAGACTATCATAAGTTAGTCGGCCAGGTCGCACCCATATAGACTTGTGGTTGTACGGTTAATGCTCGCTTGGACAAACACAAGCGTCGGTCCTTAATTGACTAGGGTGGAACATACACTTAACAAGTTCTCGTGCTTACTGCACCAACCCAAACAGCCATCCACCCTAATCTAAACCAACTTTCACATTTTTATTTTATTTTTAAATCACAGTGACAACTCCAATTGCCACTTCACTTTCAAACACAAGGATTAAATAATAAATCATAATTTCCCATTTTCAAGATTTTCCAAAGTTATTAGATAGCAAGACTAAGCATCAACCTACCATTCTAATATTCACAAAGATTAATAGTAATCTCATTATTGAGACAAAGGAGTTCTAGGGTGACAATGTACATGGCATTCAATCTCAATGGAGGGTATAACAAAGTTGGATTAGCTATCACCTTAAGATTTGAACTAATGATTTATGTAAATAGCAATGCACATAATTTAAAATATTTTAAAACATTTCAAAAGCATAGGTTCAAGATGATCAAAGGAGACTTGCCTTCTTGCGGGTTTTTAGGTCTTCTTGTGCTGTGAAGAGGATCGTCGACAACGTTGGAATCTACGCGATAAAAGACGAAGCAAACAAAGCAAATAAATACACACGAAATTCAAATAAAATCCAAAAATTCAACAGAGGCCATATTTGGATAGATCATGATTTTAGCTGAATTTAGAAATTTGAATGGCCGAATTTGGAGTTGAAATGAGAAAGTTATGATTGTTTGAAGTTTTCAATTTGAATAAATCCAGAAATTAAGAAATTTCGACGGTGGGGCCCATCGAATATTCAATTTTAATCTTTTATTTTAATTCCGAGAGCTCGACAGGTGGGACCCATCTGAGCAGAGACCCTCTGCGGTCATCGACATGGGACCCTCTGTCGCTGACCTCATCTGCCTTGGTCATCGCGTGTGGGACCCATGGGACTGGACCCACTTGTCGATGTCGACGCAGACGAGTGGGACCAGACGACAAATGGCGCCCGACAGACGGCGGCGGCCGACGGTGGGACCCACTTGTCGGGCCGCGAATTAACCGAAAAACTCAACCCGCCAGCGGAGCCGAGGGCTCGAACGCGCACCGGGAGTTGAGAGCGCTCATAACTGTGGGGAGGGGAGGCTTTGCCTACCCTGAGAGGGCAGCAAATCCCTTTGAGGATACCTTGGTGGCCCGGCAGCGATGGTCGGAGGCGACGGCGCCGCGGCGGGAGGGCCGGGGTGCTCGGGCGGTGCGTAGATTGCAATCTCCGCGCGAAGGGCTTTCGGTACCGAGGGGTTGGCGAGGTCGAGGATGAACGGAGACGGCCGGCGGCGAGGGAGCGCGGAGGCGGCTGGGTGCTCGGGCGGCGGCGCCCGGCGACGGAAAGAGGTGGCCGAGGTGTCGGGAGGACCGCACGGACGCGAGGAAGCTTGGCGGCGACGGTGAGCTCTGCATTCACCGAGGCGACGGCGATTGCTCGCCGGAGCTCTTTACGCGCGCAAGACGGGAAATCGCGCGCGGCGGCGCTCGGGGCTCGAGAGATGGGCGAGGGTGCCGAGAGGTGGTGCGGGAGAGGCGAAGGCCGAGGGGCTATTTATAGAGCTTGGGAGAGGTGGCGGCGGGAATTCCTCGCCAAGTCGACGTGGGGTTGATTCAAATTTGGGATAAGCTGTCGGAGGCAACGCGAACTCGGGTTTTAGGGGATAAGGCGCTTATCTCCCGGAGTTGAACCGCGCCCAATTCGAAGAAAGAGGCCGAGTGCAGGTAGGATTTGATCGCGGATTCTTCGGAGAGAGAAAGGGAAAGAGTCCGGCGCCGCGCGAGACGACGGAATCGACTGCGGGGCCCGCGATCGAGAGCGGGCGCGCGCAGCGGATGGCGCCACGTGGCTTGGAGAGAAGATCGGACGGCGGGATGGCTTAAGTGGGAGGGAGCGGTGGATTGAGGCCGGCGCAAGACGCGGCTCATCCGAGCCGCCCACGCGTCGGCGAGGAGGAGGGGAAGGCGGGTCGCGACGGCCCGCCCACTGGCGAGGAGAGAGAGAGAGAGGAGGAGAGCGGCTGGATCAGCCGAGCGGCGACGTGGCGATCTGGTCCGCCCACGCGTCCACGGAGGAAAAGGGAGGGTTTTATTTTCCGAATTTGATTTTGATTTTCGAGAAAAGGCTAGGAAATTATTTAGGCCTCGAGAAAAATATGAGAATACCTCCAAAATTCCAGAAAAATTCACGTAAGCTCTGGACACATTTTGGACTAAATAAAATTATTTCCAACTACTGTTGGCATTTAATTTTATATTTTTAATTTACTTTTAACTTTTAAAAATAGGTTTTAAATTCGAAATTTCAGAAAATCCAATAAGAGCCATATAAACTTCAATTACTTTAAAATAATTAATTTGAATTTAAATTTTTCAAGAAAGCAAATTTTTGGGATGTGACAAACCTACCCTCTTAGGAAGAATCTCGACCAGAGATTGGATGGACTGAAAAGAGGTCGGAAACTCTTCTTTTAGATCCTCTTCACGCTCCCAAGTAAGCCGATTCGAATGGTTGCTCCACCGCACTTTACGTAACTTGATGACCTTGTTTCGCTGCACGACGCTCGATTCCTCCAAAATTTTAGCTCGATATTCGGATAGGTGAGGTCCTCCTTCACATTTATTTCATCTAGAGGCATCTCGCTCTTACGGCACTCGGAGACACTTCTCACTGGGATACATGGAAGACGCCATGCACCTTTGACAAACCGAGGCGAAGCTCCAATTGGTAAGCAACTTCTCCTTTTCGCTACAACAGGAAGGGTCCAATGAATCTAGGAGCAAGCTTTCCATCGACTCCAAAACGCCTCATCCCTTTGAGAGGTGACACCTTAAGGTAGACATGATCCTCGGTACAAATTCTAATGCCCTTCGACGATTGTCCGCATAGCTCTTCTCGCCTCGCTTGTCTGTTTTCAACCTATCTGAATTAAGCGAACTTGTTCTTTGGCTTGCTTCAACACATCTGGTCCGAATACTTGTCCTTCTCTGCCTCCTTCCAATACAATGGAGTCTCGCACTTTCTACCGCATAAGGCTTCAACGGTGACATTTGTAAACTGGATTGATAATCGTTATTGTAAGAGAACTCGCGTAAGGTAAACTCTGGTCCCAACTATCCTTGTTTGATAGGACACAAGCTCTCAACATGTCTTCCGTAATCTGATTTACTCTTTCGCTTGCCCATCCGTCAGGGATGATAAGTCATCTTGAAATTCAAATTGGTGCCCAGTTCATGTAGCTTCGCCAAAACCTCAAGTGAATTGGGTTCCTCGATCGACACAATCTTCTTTGGGACTCCATGTGAACTCACAATCCTTGACATATACAATTCGCGAGTTTATCTCCGAGTAGGTGGTCTTCACGGAATGAAATGGGCAACTTTTGTCAGCGATCCACAATAACCCAAATAGAATCATGTCCAGATTTGGTTCTCGGTAAACCCGTTATAAAATCCATACCAATTTCTTCCCATTTCCACTCGTGGATCTGCAATGGTTGCAAAAGTCCAGCAGTCTCTCGGTGTTCAGCTTTAACCGCTGGCACACATCACACAAAGCTACATACTCTGCAATCTCCTTTTCATACCGCCACCAAGATCTTGCCTTGAGATCTTGATACATCTTGGTACTCCTGGGTGTATTGAGTATCTGGATTCATGAGCTTCCTTCATGATCAACTCTTTTATTTCTCTCTTCTCAGCACCATAATTCTTTTCCAAACCAGACGGTACCTTGTTCATCTTGGAAAATTCTAATGCTTTCCGTTCTTCATATCATCCTTGATCTCTGGACATACTTGTCCTCTTTTGTGCCGCTCTGATTTGCTCTTCTAAGGTTGGTTGAACTTCCAAAGTAGCTAAGAACCCTTCTTCTACTACTTGTAAGTTGAGCCGCTGAAATTCCTCTTGAAGTGTTGGCATACTATCCTTAATCCACGACTTGGTACAAGAACTTTTCGACTCAAAGCATCGGCTACTACATTAGCCTTTCCTGATGATAATGTATCCCAATATCGTAATCCTTTATTAACTCAAGCCATCTCCTTTGCCTCATATTGAGATCGGGTTGAGTAAATATATACTTCAAACTTTTGTGGTGCAGTATAAATCTCATGGCGATTACCGATCGATAATGCCTCCAAATTTTTAGAGCATGCACTACGACAAGCTCTAAATCATGGGTTGGGTAATTCTCCTCATGCGCCGCAATTGCCTTGAAGCATATGCAACTACCCTTCTTTCCCCGCATTAGCACGCAGCCCAATCCTTGTCTTGATGCATCACGTAAGACTTCAAAATCCTTCCTAATATCCGGAGTGTTAACACCGCGCAGACGTTAACCTCTTCTTCAATTCTTGAAAACTATTCTCACACGACTTACTCCATTCAAACTTCTTCTCCTTCTTTAGCAACTGGGTAAGAGGTCTTGCAAGCTTGGAGAAGCCTTCAATAAAGCGACGATAGTATCTGCGCCACCAAGAAAACTTCGATCTCGGATCATCGATTTTGGTTGCATCCAATTAAGCACATCATTTACTTTCTCGTGGTCTACTGATACTCCTCTGCGGAAATCACATGACCTAAAAAGGCTACTTTCCTCAACCGAACTCGCACTTGCTAAACTTGGCGTACAACCGGTGTTCTCTAAGTTTTTCCAAAACCATCCTTAGATGCTCCGTATGCTCTTCCTCATTCTTGGAATATATCGAATATCATCGATGAACACCACTACAAACTTATCCAAATATTCCATGAACACTTTATTCATCAGTTCATAAAATATGCGGGTGCATTTGTCAAGCCAAATGACATCACAGATACTCATACAATCCATAACGAGTAGCAAATGTCGTCTTTGGTATATCCTCCGGTCTTATCTTCAATCGGTGATAACTCGACCAAGGTCAATCTTGGAGAAGACACATGAACCTTTCAATTGATCAAACAGATCATCTATTCGGGCAAAGGATATTTGTTCTTGATCGTCACATCATTCGAGAGATCGATAATCCACGCACATGCGAAGACTACCATCTTTCTTCTTTACTAGCAAGATTGGTGCTCCTGTGGTGACGAGCTTGGTCTCACAAAACCTTTATCTTGCAACTCTTCAATCGCTTCTTAACTTCAACCAAATCGCTCGCAGACATTCGATAGGGTCTCTTTGATATAGGAGCTGCACTGTATCGTTGATGACAAATTTAACTTCTCATGTCGCGGCATTCGGCAAATCTTGGGAATACATCCGGTACTCACTTACAATAGGTACCTTTTCCAAGGCTACTCCTCACACTATTCAATCCACACCTATTCGGGAAGAGGTGTTTGACTTATATCTTACTTGGATTCCGTCCGAGTTGGTAATCAGAATCGCTCGATCGGCACAATCTATCGCCCTTTATACTTAGTTAACCAATCCATTCCAAGTATCACATCTAGACTCTTGGAATCTATTATGATAAGATTCGCTAGAAATCTAACTCCATTGATATCCACAGTTGCACTAGGGCAAACCGTGTTAGTCCTCATTTCCTTTCGATTGATTGACTAGCATAGGGTCTTTAGTTTACGCACATCCCAATTATATTTTTCAACAAAATCTTTTGACACAAAAGAATGCGAAGCTCCGTAATCAAATAATGCCGATGCGGTACCGAGTTGACAAGGAACTTACCCAAAACTACGTCAGTGCATCCTGGTCGCTCCATGATCACATGGTTGAGATGTCCTCTGCCACCACTTGTGGAGCCCTTGGAGTCCGAGGGGTCCCACGGCCTTGTCCTGCATTTGGAGTTCGTGGCTTGGTGTCGTTCCCAAATTGAAGCGAATCTGGGTCACACCGGGCGCTCGGGGACGATTGCTAGCATAATGCCCCATGTTCTTGCAGTTGAAGCACCGCACTCTGCCGCTGAAGTCCGGCTCTGCTGGGTTGAACACCATTGCCCGCTCGGGAACTTGTGAGTTTGGGCGAGGTCCAGTGAATGGAGTCCTTGGCACAATTGGTTACGAGGTTCTATGGAACCGAGGTGGGTTAGGCGGAATCGGAACTACTCGCGCCGCTGAGCTTGAAATTTTCTCTTCCTACTTTCATACAATTGACGTTGAGCATCTTCTTGTACAAAGGCCTTGTTCACCATGTGTTGGAAAGTTGGAAAATCATTCGACACTAGCTGCACCTTGAGGTTGGGGTCGAGTCCTTGCATGAACCTCCGGATCTTCGTTGCCTCCGATGTGATCTCTTCGCACACATACCGTATAGTTGGGTGAATTTGTTCAGTATTCGAAACGCTAAGGTTCCTTGTTGCAGCTGGTAGAACTCTCTCTTCTTCATGTCCATTATTCCCGTAGGAATATGCGCATCATGAAAGCTTCCTTAAATTCATCCCATGCGATAGCTATGATTTTGATGGGCGGCGCGATAATTCTCCCACCAATTTGCAGCGGTTCCCTTGAGTTGGTGGGCAGCATATAACACCTTCTCATTGTCATTGCATTGGGCTAGGACCAGCTTCCTTTCCACATCCTTGATCCAATCATCCGCCTCCATTGGATCCATGAACCAAAGAAAAGTAGGAGGCCTTGTTCTCATAAATTCTCCCATCCTAGACTGGGAGCTTGGTTGGGTACTGCGGAGCTTGTTGCACTTGGTTTTGAGCTAAAGCTTGAAGAAGCTGCAGTTGCATGGTTATCATCCGCTCCAAGTCTGGGGCTTGAGCGGGGTGGTGGAATGTTGTTCTCAGCCGAGGGTTGGCATCACTACTGTTGTCGTGGTTGCTCCTTGTGTTCACCATCCAAGCGGTTTCAGGTTAGCATAAGGTAAGAGGAAATAGCAAAGGTAAGAGATTTAGGAGATTAAGTCACATCCCAAGCCAACACACAAGAAAGAAACAATCATTCAACTAAAGCGAAAGAACCTTTATTGAAATCAAACTAGTTTTAAGAATGGTGTACTACACGAGTGCACTTAGGCTTGGTACAATCCATCTAGCACACCAAGCATAATAAAAGCGTTCTAATAACGTGGGCATTATTTGGGTACTCTCGACTCAAAAGACTACTAATCCTCTCCAAAGACGCGCTCCTCCGGGTCCTCCTCATACTCTTCTTCTTCCGCTCCTCCTCTGGTTCTTCTTCGGTTCCTCGTGCTCATTGACGTGATGCCGTGAACAATCACAAGCGGTCGAGGGCGGTTGCGGCGGCGGCAATCGAACGCGAAGCGAAGGAGAAGGCTTGCGCCTCTTGAGAGTGATGACGGGTGGCGGATCGGGCGGTGCACCTTCTGCGGCTTTGTGAGCACGCACGGTCCTGCAGTCGCAATGGTGCGCGTTGTTGGGGACGGTAGCTGTATCGCGAAGCGGCGTGTAGTCGGGTGCGGCTTTGAGGCGTCTCACCCAAACTCGTCCGTCTCGTCCCAAGAAGCCGTGGCGCGAAGAGTGTCGAGTGCCGATAGCTGGAAGTGAGAAGCATCCGAGTTGTCCAATCTCCTCCTCGAGCTCTTGCGTAGGTGATCGCCATCGCGGGTGAGCTGCACTGATGTGAAAGTCGAGGGTCGCAGCTGGAATGTCAAATGGATCTGGATACTCTGTCCCGGCGAGGTTGATGAAGAAGCAAAGGGGGCGATGTACAAAGATCCTTGTGCAAATGGCACAACTCGTCAATGGCGAGACGTCTTTGCATCCCGACAGCGTCGAAACAATGGGACCGAGGGTGCTTGATGGGGTATTTTTGGGAGTTGAATTTCATCCCGTGCATACAGAATACCTCCATCGACCACAAGTCTCGATCCAGATCCGTGTCTTCCGTCCCTCGAAAATGGGCGCCGACGGTACTCAAGCCTTGCATCAACCGCCGGAGAAGGCTAGCGAAATCTCCAAAGATCCTCTCCATGTGAGTAGTAGTCCCATGGCAGCGGCCATCTACAAAGTTGAATAAAAGAAAAGATTAGTAAAAGTTTTACAAGGGAATGTAGAGACAAGAGCGAGATACTAAGTAAGAAGAGAGTGGAAGCAAAGAAGCTTATAAATTTTTAATATATTGTTTTTATAAATATAAGTCCTTATGGTTTTGCCATTCCTAAGCTAGGTCACGTCCCATACCAAATAGGCTCGATACCATCTCTGCCGGCCCCGGATTTCAAACCCGACCCTCCGTGTATTATCGCACTAGTCCCGCATCAAAGCTAGTGTACATTAAGCTAAATGTAATGGAAAACATCACCATCAACGATTTATTACAATAAATAAGAGTACGGACCGAAAGGTCTCCTTATTACATCCGAGGTTTCAACCTCGCACATGAGAATTAAGCGGAAGCAAAATAAACTTGACGACGACCCATCCATACGCCACGTGCAATTGACCGGGAACGCGACCTATTCCTCCGGAAGAAACCATCACGACCACAAGCGAAGCGAAGAGTCGTAGTCCCCTTCTTGAGCTTCAACTTCTCTCGAGATTTATTTTTGAGTGTAGCATGTGAGTACATAAAGTACTCGCAAGTCTTGGGAAAATGCATAGATGCAAGGCTTGACAAAGGAAGGCTATATGGCTCTTTTGCACAAAGCAATATTTTACTTTCAATTACTACTAATTATTTTCAAGGCATCAATTTGGCAAAGTAATTGTTTTAACAGAACTATCATTAATTCTCTAGTGAGGGTTCCATCTACCAACACTAGTTAATTCATCTATCTCGACCAAGTTCAATACTTGGGTTCCATCCACCCTCTCTGCTCCATCCGCCAGATTCCTTCCAAGAGTCCCCTTCCACTCTCGGAATACAAAACTTTCATTTTAAAACCAAAACCAGAAATCTACCATGTGAATGCATTCCTTGCCCGCCCTTGACCGTGGGCACGGCTATTCGAATAGTTTTACACTCTGCAGAGGTTGTACAACTTACCCACAAGAGATAAATTATCCTAAAAGTCAACATGCTTCCTTTGGCATGAGACCCAGATAAAATATCACAAAGCCTTTACCTTACTCTAATCTAGCTAGATACCACCACGAGGTTTCACCGCAGTAGGCTAACCGCCCAACCAAGCCCTCTTGCGCCATATGAGTACAAGAAATCCTCGTCCCTCACCGTGAATAACTACCCATCCTCGGCACCCACTTTCCAATGGTGGCACCTAAACTAGACTATCATAAGTTAGTCGGCCAGGTCGCACTCCATATAGACTTGTGGTTGTACGGTTAATGCTCGCTTGGACAAACACAAGCGCCGGTCCTTAATTGACTAGGTGGAACATACACTTAACAAGTTCTCGTGCTTATCGCACCAACCCAAACAGCCATCCACCCTAATCTAAACCAACTTTCACATTTTTATTTTATTTTTAAATCACAGTGACAACTCCAATTGCCACTTCACTTTCAAACACAAGGATTAAATAATAAATCATAATTTCCCATTTTCAAGATTTTCCAAAGTTATTAGATAGCAAGACTAAGCATCAACCTACCATTCTAATATTCACAAAGATTAATAGTAATCTCATTATTGAGACAAAGGGAGTTCTAGGGTGACAATGTACATGGCATTCAATCTCAATGGAGGGTATAACAAAGTTGGATTAGCTATCACCTTAAGATTTGAACTAATGATTTGTGTAAATAGCAATGCACATAATTTAAAATATTTTAAAACATTTCAAAAGCATAGGTTCAAGATGATCAAAGGAGACTTGCCTTCTTGCAGGGTTTACGGTCTTCTTGTCTGCTGTGAAGAGGATCGTCGACAACGTTGGAATCTACGCGATAAAAGACGAAGCAAACAAAGCAAATAAATACACACGAAATTCAAATAAAATCCAAAAATTCAACAGAGGCCATATTTGGATAGATCATGATTTTAGCTGAATTTAGAAATTTGAATGGCCGAATTTGGAGTTGAAATGAGAAAGTTATGATTGTTTGAAGTTTTCAATTTGAATAAATCCAGAAATTAAGAAATTTCGATGTGTGGGGCCCATCGAATATTCAATTTTAATCTTTTATTTTAATTCCGAGAGCTCGACAGTGGGACCCATCAACAAGAGACCCTCTGCGGTCATCGACATGTGGGACCCTCCGCCGCTGACCTCATCCGCTTTGGTCATCGACAGTGGGACCCATCGACCGGACCCACTTGTCGATGTCGACGCAGACGAGTGGGACCCAGACGACGCTGGCCCGCACAGACGGCGGTCGCCGACGGTGGGACCCACTTGTCGGCCGCGAATTAACCAAAAACTCAACCCGGCCACTGGAGCCGAGGGCTCGAACGCACCGGGAGTTGAGAGCGCTCATAACTGGGGAGGGGAGGCTTTGCCTACCTGGAGAGGGCAGCAAATCCTTTGAGGATACCTTCGGGTGGCCCGGCAGCGATGGTCGGAGGCGACGGCGCGGCGCGAGGGAGGGCCGGGGTGCTCGGCGCGGTAGATTGCACTCCGCGCAAGGGCTTTACCGAGGGGTTGGCGAGGTCCAGGATGAACGGAGACGGCGGCGGCGCGAGGAGCAGCGGAGCGGCTGGGTGCTCGGTGCGGACGGCGCCCGGCGACGGAAAGAGGTGGCCGAGGTGTCGGGAGGACCGCACGGACGCGAGGAAGCTCGGGCGGCGACGGTGAGCTCGCAGATTCACCGAGGCGACGGCGATTGCTCGCCGGAGTTTTACCGCGCGCAAGACGGAAATCGCGCGCGCGGCGCGCCGGCTCGAGAGATGGGCGAGGGTGCTTTGAGAGGTGGTGCGGGAGAGGCGAAGGCCGAGGGGCTATTTATAGAGCTTGGGAGAGGTGAGGCGGCGGGAATTCTCGCCAAGTCGACGGCCGGGTTGATTCAAATTTGGGATAAGCCGCCGAGGCAACGCGAGCTCGGTTTTAGGGGATAAGGCGCTTATCTCCCGGAGTTCGAATCCGCGCCCATTCAAGAAAGAGGCCGAGTGCAGGTAGGATTTGATCGCCGGATTCTTCGGAGAGAGAGAAGGGAAAGAGTCCGGCGCCGCGCGAGACGACGGAATCGACTCGGGGCCCGCGATCGGCGAGCGAAGCGCGTTGCAGCGGATGGCGCCACGTGGCTTGAGAGAAGATCGACGGCGGATGGCTGGCGGGAGGGAGCGGTGGATTGAGGCCGGCGCAAGACGCGGCTCATCCGAGCCGCCCACGCGCCGCGCGAGGAGGAGGGAAGGCGGGTCGCCGACGGCCCGCCCACTTGGCGAGGGAGAGGAGAGAGGAGGAGAGCGGCTCGATCAGCCGAGCGCGACGTGGCGATCCTGGTCCGCCCACGCGTCGGCCGGAGGAAAAGGGAGGGTTTTTATTTTCCGAATTTGATTTTGATTTTCTAAAAGGCTAGGAAATTATTTAGGCCTCGTAAAAATATGAGAATACCTCCAAAAATTCCAGAAAAATTCACGTAAGCTCTGGACACATTTTGGACTAAATAAAATTATTTCCAACTACTGTTGGCATTTAATTTTATATTTTTAATTTACTTTTTAACTTTTAAAAATAGGTTTTAAATTCCGTAAATTCCAGAAAATCCAATAAGAGCCATATAAACTTCAATTACTTTAAAATAATTAATTTGAATTTAAATTTTTCAAGAAAGCAAATTTTTGGGATGTGACAAACCTACCTTCTTAGGAAGAATCTCGACTCGAGATTCGGATGGACTGAAAAGAGGTCGGGAAACTCTTCTTTAGATCCTCTTCACGCTCCCAAGTCGCCCGATTCGAATGGTTGCTCCACCGCACTTTACGTAACTTGATGACCTTGTTTCGCGTGACGACGCTCGATTCCTCCAAAATTTTAATCGATATTCGGATAGGTGAGGTCCTCCTTCACATTTATTTCATCTAGAGGCATCCGCTTCTTCGCACTCTGAGACACTTCTCACCGGGATACATGGAAGACGCCATGCACCTTTGACACCGAGGCGAAGCTCCAATTGGTAAGCAACTTCTCCTTTTCGCTACAACGGGAAGGGTCCAATGAATCTAGGAGCAAGCTTTCCATCGACTCCAAAACGCCTCATCCCTTTGAGAGGTGACACCTTAAGGTAGACATGATCCTCGGTACAAATTCTAATGCCCTTCGACGATTGTCCGCATAGCTCTTCTCGCCTCGTTTGTGCCAAGTTTTCAACCTATCCCGAATTAAGCGAACTTGTTCTTCGGCTTGCTTCAACACATCTGGTCCGAATACTTGTCCTTCTCCTGCCTCCTTCCAATACAATGGAGTCTCGCACTTTCTACCGCATAAGGCTTCGAACGGTGACATTTGTAAACTGGATTGATAATCGTTATTGTAAGAGAACTCGCGTAAGGTAAACTCTCGTCCCAACTATCCTTGTTTGATAGGACACAAGCTCTCAACATGTCTTCCGTAATCTGATTTACTCTTTCTGCTTGCCCATCCGTCTGGGATGATAAGTCAGATCTTGAAATTCAAATTGGTGCCTGAAGTTCATGTAGCTTCGCCAAAACCTCAAGTGAATTGGGTTCCTCGATCCGACACAATCTTCTTTGGGACTCCATGTGAACTCACAATCCTTGACATATACAATTCGCGAGTTTATCTCCGAGTAGGTGGTCTTCACTGGAATGAAATGGGCAACTTTTGTCGCGATCCACAATAACCCAAATAGAATCATGTCCAGATTTGGTTCTCGTAAACCCGTTATAAAATCCATACCAATTTCTTCCCATTTCCACTCGTGGATCTCGCAATGGTTGCAAAAGTCCAGCAGTCTCTCGTGTTCAGCTTTAACCGCTGGCACACATCACACAAAGCTACATACTGCAATCTCCTTTTCATACCGCCACCAAGATCTTGCCTTGAGATCTTGATACATCTTGGTACTCCTGGGTGTATTGAGTATCCGATTCATGAGCTTCCTTCATGATCAACTCTTTTATTTCTCTCTTCTCGTGCACCATAATTCTTTTTCCAAACCAGACGGTACCTTGTTCATCTTCGGAAAATTCTAATGCTTTCCGCTCTTCATATCATCCTTGATCTCCGGACATACTTGTCCTCTTTTTGTGCCGCTCCGATTTGCTCTTCTAAGGTTGGTTGAACTTCCAAAGTAGCTAAGAACCCTTCTTCTACTACTTGTAAGTTGAGCCGCTGAAATTCCTCTTGAAGTGTTGGCATACTATCCTTAATCCACACTTGGTACAAGAATTTTTCGACTCAAAGCATCGCCTACCACATTAGCCTTTCCTGATGATAATGTATCCCAATATCGTAATCCTTTATTAACTCAAGCCATCTCCTTTGCCTCATATTGAGATCGGGTTGAGTAAATATATACTTCAAACTTTTGTGGTCTCAGATAAATCTCGCAATGACACCGATCGATAATGCCTCCAAATTTTTAGAGCATGCACTACGCAGCAAGCTCTAAATCATGGGTTGGGTAATTCTCCTCATGCGCCGCAATTGCCTTGAAGCATATGCAACTACCCTTCTTTCTCGCATTAGCACGCAGCCCAATCCTTGTCTTGATGCATCACGTAAGACTTCAAAATCCTTCCTAATATCCGGAGTGTTAACACCGCGCAGACGTTAACCTCTTCTTCAATTCTTGAAAACTATTCTCACACGACTTACTCCATTCAAACTTCTTCTCCTTCTTTAGCAACGGGTAAGAGGTCTTGCAAGCTTGGAGAAGCCTTCAATAAAGCGACGATAGTATCCGCCACCCAAGAAAACTTTCGATCTCTGATATCGATTTTGGTTGCATCCAATTAAGCACATCATTTACTTTCTCGTGGTCTACTTGATACTCCTCCCGCGGAAATCACATGACCTAAAAGGCTACTTTCTCAACCGTAACTCGCACTTGCTAAACTTGGCGCATAACCGGTGTTCTCTAAGTTTTTCCAAAACCATCCTTAGATGCTCCGTATGCTCTTCCTCATTCTTGGAATATATCGTAATATCATCGATGAACACCACTACAAACTTATCCAAATATTCCATGAACACTTTATTCATCAGTTCATAAAATATGCGTGCATTTGTCAAGCCAAATGACATCACCGTATACTCATACAATCCATAACGAGTAGCAAATGTCGTCTTTGGTATATCCTCCGGCCTTATCTTCAATCGGTGATAACTCGACCAAGGTCAATCTTGGAGAAGACACATGAACCTTTCAATTGATCAAACAGATCATCTATTCGGGCAAAGGATATTTGTTCTTGATCGTCACATCATTCGAGATCGATAATCCACGCACATGCGAAGACTACCATCTTTCTTCTTTACTAGCAAGATCTTGGTGCTCCCTGGTGACGAGCTTGGTCTCACAAAACCTTTATCTTGCAACTCTTCAATCGCTTCTTAACTTCAGCCAAATCGCTCGCAGACATTCGATAGGGTCTCTTTGATATAGGAGCTGCACAGGGCATCGTGTTGATGACAAATTTAACTTCTCTCGTCGCGGCATTCAGGCAAATCTTCGGGAATACATCCGGTACTCACTTACAATAGGTACCTTTTCCAAGGCTACTCCTCACACTATTCAATCCACACCTATTCGGGAAGAGGTGTTTGACTTATATCTTACTTGGATTCCGTCCGAGTTGGTAATCAGAATCGCCGATCGGCACAATCTATTCGCCCTTTATACTTAGTTAACCAATCCATTCCAAGTATCACATCTAGACTCTTGGAATCTATTATGATAAGATTCGCTAGAAATCTAACTCCATTGATATCCACAGCTGCACTAGGGCAAACCGTGTTAGTCCTCATTTCCTTTCCAGGATTGACTAGCATAGGGTCTTTAGTTTACGCACATCCCAATTATATTTTTCAACAAAATCTTTTGACACAAAAGAATGCGAAGCTCCGTAATCAAATAATGCCGATGCGGTACCGAGTTGACAAGGAACTTACCCAAAACTACGCCGTGCATCCTGGTCGCTCATGATCACATGGTTGAGATGTCCTCTGCTCACCACTTGTGGAGCCCTTGAGTCTCGAGGGGTCCCACGGCCTTGTCTCGCATTTGGAGTTCGTCTTTGGTGTCGCTCCCAAATTGAAGCGAACGGGTCACACCGGGCGCTCGGGGACAAGATTGCAGCATAATGCCCCATGTTCTGCAGCTGAAGCACCGCACTCTGCCGCTGAAGTCCGGCTCACTGGGTTGAACACCATTGTTCGCTCGGGAACTTGTGAGTTTGGGCGAGGTCCAGTGAATGGAGTCCTTGGCACAATTGGTTACGAGGTTCTATGGAACCGAGGTGGGTTAGGCGAATCGGAACTACTCGCTACCGCCGAGCTTGAAATTTTTCTTCCTACTTTCATACAATTGACGTTGAGCATCTTCTTGTACAAAGGCCTTGTTCACCATGTGTTGGAAAGTTGGAAAATCATTCGACACTAGCTGCACCTTGAGGTTGGGGTCGAGTCCTTGCATGAACCTCCGATCTTCGTTGCCTCCGATGTGATCTCTTCTGCACACATACCTGTATAGTTGGGTGAATTTGTTCAGTATTCGAAACGCTAAGGTTCCCTTGTTGCAGCTGGTAGAACTCTCTTCTTCATGTCCATTATTCCCGTAGGAATATGCGCAGAGCGGAAAGCTTCCTTAAATTCATCCCATGCGATAGCTTATGATTTTGATGGGGCGCGATAATTCTCCCACCAATTTGCAGCGGTTCCTTGAGTTGGTGGGCAGCATATAACACCTTCTCATTGTCATTGCATTGGGCTAGGACCAGCTTCCTTTCCACATCCTTGATCCAATCATCCGCCTCCATTGGATCCACCGAACCAGCAAAAGTAGGAGGCCTTGTTCTCATAAATTCTCCCATCCTAGACCTGGGAGCTTGGTTGGGTATCATGAGCTTGCTGCACTTGGTTTTGAGCTAAAGCTTGAAGAAGCTGCAGCTTGCATGGTTATCATCCGCTCCAAGCCGGGGCTTGAGCAGGGGTGGTGGAATGTTGTTCTCAGCCGAGGGTTGGCATCACGGTTTGTTGTCGTGGTTGCTCCTTGTGTTCACCATCCAAGCGGTTTCAGTGTTAGCATAAGGTAAGAGGGAAATAGCAAAGGTAAGAGATTTAGGGAGATTAAGTCACATCCCAAGCCAACACACAAGAAAGAAACAATCATTCAACTAAAGCGAAAGAACCTTTATTGAAATCAAACTAGTTTTAAGAATGGTCTGTACCACGTTGCACTTAGGCTTGGTACAATCCATCTAGCACACCAAGCATAATAAAAGCGCTCTAATAACGTGGGCATTATTTGGGTACTCTCGACTCAAAAGACTACTAATCCTCTCCAAAGACGCGCTCCTCGGGTCCTCCTCATACTCTTCTTCTTCCGCTCCTCCTCTGGTTCTTCTTCTGGTTCCTCGTGCTCATTGACGTGATGCCGTGAACAATCACAAGCGGTCGAGGGACGGTTGCGACTGGCGGCAGTCGAACGCGAGCGAGAAGGAGAAGGCTTGCGCCTCTTGAGAGTGATGACGGTGGCGGATCGGGCGGTGCACCTTCTTGCGGCCGTGAGCCCGCACGCGAAGTCCCGCAGTCGCAATGGTGCGCGTTGTTGGGGACGGTAGCCGGCATCGCGAAGACGGCGTGTAGTCGGGCATGCTTTGAGGCGTCTCACCCAAACTCGTCCGTCTCGTCCCAAGAAGCCGGCGCGAAGAGTGTCGAGTGCCGATAGCTGGAAGTGAGAAGCATCCGAGTTGTCCAATCTCCTCCCGAGCTCTTGCGTAGGTGACCGCCATCGCTCGGGTGAGCTGCACTGATGTGAAAGTCGAGGGTCGCCAATGGAATGTCAAATGGATCCGATACCGCCCCGGGCGAGGTTGATGAAGAAGCAAAAGGGGACGATGTACAAAGATCCTTGTGCAAATGGCACAACTCGCCAATGGCGAGACGTCGCATCTCGACAGCGTCAAACAATGGGACCGAGGGTGCTTGATGGGGTATTTTGGGAGTTGAATTTCATCCCGTGCATACAGAATACCTCCATCGACCACAAGTCTCGATCCAGATCCGTGTCTTCCGCCCCCGAAAATGGGCGGCCGACGGTACTCCAAGCATCAGATCAACCGCCGGAGAAGGCTAGCGAAATCTCCAGATCCTCTCCATGTGAGTAGTAGTCCCACGTGGCAGCGCCATCTACAAAGTTGAATAAAAGAAAAGATTAGTAAAAGTTTTACAAGGGAATGTAGAGACAAGAGCGAGATACTAAGTAAGAAGAGAGTGGAAGCAAGGAAGCTTATAAATTTTTAATATATTGTTTTTATAAATATAAGTCCTTATGGTTTTGCCATTCCTAAGCTAGGTCACGTCCTATACAAATAGGCTCGATACTATCTCTGCCGGCCCCGGATTTCAAACCCGACCCTCGTGTATTCTCGCACTAGTCCCGCATCAAAGCTAGTGTACGAGCTAAACAGTAATGGAAAACATCACCATCAACGATTTATTACAATAAATAAGAGTACGGACCGAAAGGTCTCCTTATTACATCCGAGGTTTCAACCTCGCACATGAGAATTAAGCGGAAGCAAAATAAACTTGACGACGACCCATCCATACGCCACGTGCAATTGACTGGGGAACGCGACCTATTCCTCCGGAAGAAACCATCACAGACCACAAGCTAAGCAAAGAGTCGTAGTCCCCTTCTTGAGCTTCAACTTTCTCTCGAGATTTATTTTTGAGTGTAGCATGTGAGTACATAAAGTACTCCGCAAGTCTTGGGAAAATGCATAGATGCAAGGCTTGACAAAGGAAGGCTATATGGCTCTTTTGCACAAAGCAATATTTTACTTTCAATTACTACTAATTATTTTCAAGGCATCAATTTGGCAAAGTAATTGTTTTAACAGAACTATCATTAATTCTCTAGTGAGGGTTCCATCTACCAACACTAGTTAATTCATCATATCGACCAAGTTCAATACTTGGGTTCCATCCACCCTCTCTGCTCCATCCGCCAGATTCCTTCCAAGAGTCCCTTCCACTCTCGGAATACAAAAACTTTCATTTTAAAACCAAAACCAGAAATCTACCATGTGAATGCATTCCTTGTCGCCTTGACCGTGGGCACGGCTATTCGAATAGTTTTACACTCGCAGAGGTTGTACAACTTTACCCACAAGAGATAAATTATCCTAAAAGTCAACATGCTTCCTTTGGCATGAGACCCAGATAAAATATCACAAAGCCTTTACCTTACTCTAATCTAGCTAGATACCACCCACGAGGTTTCACCGCAGTAGGCTAACCGCCCAACCAAGCCCTCTTGCGCCATATGAGTACAAGAAATCCTGCCCTCACCGTGAATAACCACCCATCCTCGGCACCCACTTTCCAATGGTGGCACCTAAACTAGACTATCATAAGTTAGTCGGCCAGGTCGCACTCCATATAGACTTGTGGTTGCGGTTAATGCTCGCTTGGACAAACACAAGCGTCTGGTCCCATTGACTAGGTGGAACATACACTTAACAAGTTCTCGTACATCGCACCAACCCAAACAACCATCCACCCTAATCTAAACCAACTTTCACATTTTTATTTTATTTTTAAATCACAGTGACAACTCCAATTGCCACTTCACTTTCAAACACAAGGATTAAATAATAAATCATAATTTCCCATTTTCAAGATTTTCCAAAGTTATTAGATAGCAAGACTAAGCATCAACCTACCATTCTAATATTCACAAAGATTAATAGTAATCTCATTATTGAGACAAAGGGAGTTCTAGGTGACAATGTACATGGCATTCAATCTCAATGGAGGGTATAACAAAGTTGGATTAGCTATCACCTTAAGATTTGAACTAATGATTTGTGTAAATAGCAATGCACATAATTTAAAATATTTTAAAACATTTCAAAAGCATAGGTTCAAGATGATCAAAGGAGACTTGCCTTCTTGCAGGGTTTCGGGTCTTCTTGTCTGCTGTGAAGAGGATCGTCGACAACGTTGGAATCTACGCGATAAAAGACGAAGCAAACAAAGCAAATAAATACACACGAAATTCAAATAAAATCCAAAAATTCAACAGAGGCCATATTTGGATAGATCATGATTTTAGCTGAATTTAGAAATTTGAATGGCCGAATTTGGAGTTGAAATGAGAAAGTTATGATTGTTTGAAGTTTTCAATTTGAATAAATCCAGAAATTAAGAAATTTCTCGAGTGGGGCCCCTGGGAATATTCAATTTTAATCTTTATTTTAATTCCGAGAGCTCGACAGGTGGGACCCATGAACAAGAGACCCTCTGCGGTCATCGACATGTGGGACCCTCTCGCCGCTGACCTCATCTGCCTTGGTCATCGCGGCAGTGGGACCCATCGACTGGACCCACTTGTCGATGTCGACGCAGACGAGTGGGACCAGACGACAGTGGCCCGCGACAGACGGGCGGTCGCCGACGGTGGGACCCACTTGTCGGCCGCGAAATTGTAGAAAAACTCAACCCAGCCAGCGGAGCCGAGGGCTCGAACGCGCACCGGGAGTTGAGAGCGCTCATAACTGGGGGGAGGGGAGGCTTTGCCTACCCGGAGAGGGCAGCAAATCCTTTGAGGGATACCTTCGGTGGCCCGGCAGCGATGGTCGAGGCGACGGCGGCGGCGGCGAGGGAGGGCGGGGTGCTCGGGCGGTGCGTAGATTGCAATCTCGCGCGAAGGGCTTTTACCGAGGGGTTGGCGAGGTCCAGGATGAACGAGACGGCCGGCGGCGAGGGAGCAATGGAGACGGCTCGGGTGCTCGGTGCGGCGGCGCCCGGCGACGAAAGAGGTGGCCGAGGTGTCGGGAGGACCGCACGGACGCGAGGAAGCTCGGGCGGCGACGGTGAGCTCTGCGATTCACCGAGGCGACGGCGATTGCTCGCCGGAGTTTTTACCGCGCGCGACGGGAAATCGCGCGGCGGCGCGCGGGGCTCGAGAGATGGGCGAGGGTGCCGAGAGGTGGTGCGGGAGAGGCGAAGGCCGAGGGGCTATTTATAGAGCTTGGGAGAGGTGAGGCGGCGGAATTCCTCGCCAAGTCGACGGCCGGGTTGATTCAAATTTGGGATAAGCTGCCGGAGGCAACGCGAGCTCGGTTTTAGGGGATAAGGCGCTTATCTCCGGGAGTTCGAATCCGCCCAATTCAAGAAAGAGGCCGAGTGCAGGTAGGATTTGATCGCCGGATTCTTCGAGAGAGAGAAGGGGAAAGAGTCCGCGCCCGCGCGAGACGACGGAACCGACTGCGGGCCCGCGATCGGCGAGAGCGGCGCGTTGTGCAGGATGGCGCCACGTGGCTTGGAGAGAAGATCGGACGGCGGGATGGCTTAAGTGGGAGGGAGCGGTGGATTGAGGCCGGGCGCAAGACGCGGCTCATCCGAGCCGCCCACGCGCGTCGAGCGAGGAGGAGGAAGGCGGGTCGCCGACGGCCCGCCCACTTGGCGAGAGAGAGAGAGAGAGGAGGAGAGCGGCTCGATCAGCCGAGCGCGACGTGGGCGATCCCGGTCCGCCCACGCGCACGGAGGAAAAGGGAGGTTTTTATTTTCCGAATTTGATTTTGATTTTCGTAAAAGGCTAGGAAATTATTTAGGCCTCGTAAAAATATGAGAATACCTCCAAAAATTCCAGAAAAATTCACGTAAGCTCTGGACACATTTTGGACTAAATAAAATTATTTCCAACTACTGTTGGCATTTAATTTTATATTTTTAATTTACTTTTTAACTTTTAAAAATAGGTTTTAAATTCGTAAATTCCAGAAAATCCAATAAGAGCCATATAAACTTCAATTACTTTAAAATAATTAATTTGAATTTAAATTTTTCAAGAAAGCAAATTTTGGGATGTGACAAACCTACCCCCTTAGGAAGAATCTCAACCAGAGATTCGGATGGACTGGAAAAGAGGTCGGAAACTCTTCTTTAGATCCTCTTCACGCTCCCAAGTCGCCCGATTCGAATGGTTGCTCCACCGCACTTTTACGTAACTTGATGACCTTGTTTCGCGCACGACGTTACGATTCCTCCAAAATTTTAATCGATATTCGGATAGGTGAGGTCCTCCTTCACATTTATTTCATCTAGAGGCATCGCTTCTTCGGCACTCTGAGACACTTCCTCACCTGGGATACATGGAAGACGTCATGCACCTTTGATACCGAGGCGAAGCTCCAATTGGTAAGCAACTTCTCCCCTTTTCGCTACAACAGGAAGGGTCCAATGAATCTAGGAGCAAGCTTTCCACCGACTCCAAAACGTCTCATCCCTTTGAGAGGTGACACCTTAAGGTAGACATGATCCTGGTACAAATTCTAATGCCCTTCGACGATTGTCCGCATAGCTCTTCCGCCTCGCGTTTGTCTTTGTTTTCAACCTATCCCGATTAAGCGAACTTGTTCTTCGGCTTGCTTCAACACATCCGGTCCGAATACTTGTCCTTCTCCTGTCTCCTTCCAATACAATGGAGTCCTGCACTTTCTACCGCACAAGGCTTCAACGGTGACATTTGTAAACCTGGATTGATAATCGTTATTGTAAGAGAACTCTGCGTAAGGTAAACTCGTCCCAACTATCCTTGTTTGATAGGACACAAGCTCTCAACATGTCTTCCGTAATCTGATTTACTCTTTCTGTTTGCCCATCCGTCTCAGGGATGATAAGTCATCTTGAAATTCAAATTGGTGCCTGAAGTTCATGTAGCTTCGCCAAAACCTCAAGTGAATTGGGTTCCTCGATCCGACACAATCTTCTTTGGGACTCCATGTGAACTCACAATCCTTGACATATACAATTCTGCGAGTTTATCTCCGAGTAGGTGGTCTTCACTGGAATGAAATGGGCAACTTTTGTCGCGCGATCCACAATAACCCAAATAGAATCATGTCCAGATTTGGTTCTCGGTAAACCCGTTATAAAATCCATACCAATTTCTTCCCATTTCCACTCGTGGATCCGCAATGGTTGCAAAAGTCCAGCAGTCTCTCGGTGTTCAGCTTTAATCCGTTGGCACACATCACACAAAGCTACATACTCTGCAATCTCCTTTTCATACCGCCCACCAAGATCTTGCCTTGAGATCTTGATACATCTTGGTACTCCGGGGTGTATTGAGTATCTGGATTCATGAGCTTCCTTCATGATCAACTCTTTTATTTCTCTCTTCTCGTGCACCATAATTCTTTTTCCAAACCAGACGGTACCTTGTTCATCTTGGAAAATTCTAATGCTTTCCGCTCTTCATATCATCCTTGATCTCTGGACATACTTGTCCTCTTTTTGTGCCGCTCTGATTTGCTCTTCTAAGGTTGGTTGAACTTCCAAAGTAGCTAAGAACCCTTCTTCTACTACTTGTAAGTTGAGCCGCTGAAATTCCTCTTGAAGTGTTGGCATACTATCCTTAATCCACACTTGGTACAAGAACTTTTCGACTCAAAGCATCGGCTACTACATTAGCCTTTCCTGGATGATAATGTATCCCAATATCGTAATCCTTTATTAACTCAAGCCATCTCCTTTGCCTCATATTGAGATCGGGTTGAGTAAATATATACTTCAAACTTTTGTGGTCTCAGATAAATCTCGTGGCGACATCGATCGATAATGCCTCCAAATTTTTAGAGCATGCACTACGGCAGCAAGCTCTAAATCATGGGTTGGGTAATTCTCCTCATGCGGCCGCAATTGCCTTGAAGCATATGCAACTACCCTTCTTTCCTGCATTAGCACGCAGCCCAATCCTTGTCTTGATGCATCACGTAAGACTTCAAAATCCTTCCTAATATCCGGAGTGTTAACACCGGCGCAGACGTTAACCTCTTCTTCAATTCTTGAAAACTATTCTCACACGACTTACTCCATTCAAACTTCTTCTCCTTCTTTAGCAATCGGGTAAGAGGTCTTGCAAGCTTGGAGAAGCCTTCAATAAAGCGACGATAGTATCCGCCACCAAGAAAACTTACGATCTCTGATATCGATTTTGGTTGCATCCAATTAAGCACATCATTTACTTTCTCGTGGTCTACGGATACTCCTCCTGCGGAAATCACATGACCTAAAAAGGCTACTTTCCTCAACGTAACTCGCACTTGCTAAACTTGGCGTATAACCGTGTTCTCTAAGTTTTTCCAAAACCATCCTTAGATGCTCCGTATGCTCTTCCTCATTCTTGGAATATATCGAATATCATCGATGAACACCACTACAAACTTATCCAAATATTCCATGAACACTTTATTCATCAGTTCATAAAATATGCGGGTGCATTTGTCAAGCCAAATGACATCATGTATACTCATACAATCCATAACGAGTAGCAAATGTCGTCTTTGGTATATCCTCAGGTCTTATCTTCAATCGGTGATAACCGACCAAGGTCAATCTTGGAGAAGACACATGAACCTTTCAATTGATCAAGCAGATCATCTATTGGGGCAAAGGATATTTGTTCTTGATCGTCACATCATTGAGAGATCGATAATCCACGCACATGCGAAGACTACCATCTTTCTTCTTTACTAGCGATCTTGGTGCTCCCTGGTGACGAGCTTGGTCTCACAAAACCTTTATCTTGCAACTCTTCAATCGCTTCATAACTTCACCAAATCGTTCGCAGACATTCGATAGGTCTCTTTGATATAGGAGCTGCACGGGCATCGTGTTGATGACAAATTTAACTTCTCTGTCTGGCGGCATTCCCGGCAAATCTTCGGGGAATACATCCGGGTACTCACCCATCCTAGTACTACTCTCGCCCAAGCTCGCTTAACTTCGGAGTTCTGATGGGATCCGGTGCTTTAGTGCTGGTATGATCGCATCCAACATGTTCCGCGTCCGCTTTCCCCTCAACTCCTACCGCCCGGGACTTCCCGGGAGGTCACCCATCATTCTGCTCATCTCGCCCAAGCACGCTCTACACGCGCTGCAAGCCGCAAAACCGCAAAAAGTAAATAAAGTAAAATATCATATAACATAATAAAATATAATATAATGAGGGATGGGTGAAAACCGCAAAGGAATACGTACAATAAAATAAAATAAAATAAGGGATGCAACACGAGGACTTCCCAGGAGGTCACCCATCTTAGTACTACTCTCGCCCAAGCACGCTTAACTTCGGAGTTCTCATGGGATCCGGTGCTTTAGTGCTGGTATGATCGCATCCGACATGTCCCGCGTCCGCTTTCCCTCAACTCCTCCCTTGGGACTTCCGGAGGTCACCCATCCTTCTGCTCCTCTCGCCCGAGCACGCTCTACACGCGCTGCAAGCCGCAAAACCGCAAAAAATAAAATAAAGTAAAATATCATATAACATAATAAAATATAATAAAATGAGGGATGGGTGAAAACCGCAAAGGAATACGTACAATAAAATAAAATGAGGGATGCAACACGAGGACTTCCCAGGAGGTCACCCATCCTAGTACTACTCTCGCCCAAGCACGCTTAACTTCGGAGTTCTGATGGGATCCGGTGCTTTAGTGCTGGTATGATCGCATCCGACATGTCCCGCGTCCGCTTTCCCCTCAACTCCTCCCGCCCGGGACTTCCCGGGAGGTCACCCATCCTTCTACTCCTCTCGCCCAAGCACGCTCTACACGCGCTGCAAGCCGCAAAACCGCAAAAAAAATAAAATGAAGTAAAATATCATATAACATAATAAAATATAATAAAATGAGGGATGGGTGAAAACCACAAAGGAATACGTACAATAAAATAAAATGAGGGATGCAACACGAGGACTTCCCAGGAGGTCACCCATCCTAGTACTACTCTCGCCCAAGCATGCTTAACCGGAGTTCGATGGGATCCGGTGCTTTAGTCTTTGGTATGATCGCATCCGACATGTCCCGCGTCCGCTTTCCCCTCAACTCCTCCCGCGGGACTTCCGATGAGGTCACCCATCCTTCTACTCCTCTCGCCCAAGCACGCTCTACACGCTACTGCAAGCCGCAAACATAAAAAAATAAAATGAAGTAAAATATCATATAACATAATAAAATATAATAAAATGAGGATGGGTGAAAACCACAAAGGAATACGTACAATAAAATAAAGCGAGGGATGCAACACGAGGACTTCCCGGAGGTCACCCATCCTAGTACTACTCTCGCCAAGCATGCTTAACTTTGAGTTGATGGGATCCGGTGCTTTTGTTTGGTATGATCGCATCCGACATGTCCGCGTCCGCTCCCCTCAACTCCTCCCCTTGGGACTGCCAGAGGTCACCCATCCTTCGCTCCTCTCGCCCAAGCACGCTCTACACGCGCCGCAAGCCGCAAAACCGCAAAAATAAAATAAAGTAAAATATCATATAACATAATAAAATATAATAAAATGAGGGATGGGTGAAAACCGCAAAGAAATACGTACAATAAAATAAAATGAGGGATGCAACACTAGGACTTCCCAGGAGGTCACCCATCCTAGTACTACTCTCGCCCAAGCACGCTTAACTTCGGAGTTCTGATGGGATCCGGTGCTTTAGTGCTGGTATGATCGCATCCGACATGTCCCGCGTCCGCTTTCCCCTCAACTCCTCCCGCCCGGGACTTCCCGGGAGGTCACCCATCCTTCTGCTCCTCTCGCCCGAGCACGCTCTACACGCGCTGCAAGCCGCAAAACCGCAAAAAATAAAATAAAGTAAAATATCATATAACATAATAAAATATAATAAAATGAGGGATGGGTGAAAACCGCAAAGGAATACGTACAATAAAATAAAATGAGGGATGCAACACGAGGACTTCCCAGGAGGTCACCCATCCTAGTACTACTCTCGCCCAAGCACGCTTAACTTCGGAGTTCTGATGGGATCCGGTGCTTTAGTGCTGGTATGATCGCATCCGACATGTCCCGCGTCCGCTTTCCCCTCAACTCCTCCCGCCCGAGACTTCCCGGGAGGTCACCCATCCTTCTGCTCCTCTCGCCCAAGCACGCTCTACACGCGCTGCAAGCCGCAAAACCGCAAAAACTAAAATAAAGTAAAATATCATATAACATAATAAAATATAATAAAATGAGGGATGGGGAAAACCGCAAAGGAATACGTACAATAAAATAAAATGAGGGATGCAACACGAGAACTTCCCAGGAGGTCACCCAGACTAGTACTACTCTCGCCCAAGCAGGCTTAACTTCGGAGTTCTGATGGGATCCGGTGCTTTAGTGCTGGTATGATCGCATCCGACATGTCCCGCGTCCGCTTTCCCCTCAACTCCTCCCGCCCGGGACTTCCCGGGAGGTCACCCATCCTTCTACTCCTCTCGCCCAAGCACGCTTACACGCGCTGCAAGCCGCAAAACCGCAAAAAATAAAATGAAGTAAAATATCATATAACATAATAAATTATAATAAAATGGTGGATGGGTGAAAACCGCAAAGGAATACGTACAATAAAATAAAATGAGGGATGCAACATGAGGACTTCCAGGAGGTCACCCATCCTAGTACTACTCTCGCCCAAGCACGCTTAACCGGAGTTCTCATGGGATCCGGTGCTTTAGTCTTTGGTATGATCGCATCAGACATGTCCCGCGTCCGCTTTCCCTCAACTCCTCCCCCGGGACTTCCGATGAGGTCACCCATCCTTCTACTCCTCTCGCCCAAGCACGCTCTACACGCTACTGCAAGCCGCGAAAAATAAAAAAAAATAAAATGAAGTAAAATATCATATAACATAATAAAATATAATAAAATGAGGGATGGGTGAAAACCACAAAAGAATACGTACAATAAAATAAACTGAGGGATGCAACACGAGGACTTCCCAGGAGGTCACCCATCCTAGTACTACTATCGCCCAAGCACGCTCAACTTCGGAGTTCTCATGGGATCCGGTGCTTTAGTGCTGGTATGATCGCATCCGACATGTCCCGCGTCCGCTTTCCCCTCAACTCCTCCCGCCCGGGACTTCCCGGGAGGTCACCCATCCTTCTGCTCCTCTCGCCCAAGCACGCTCTACACGCGCTGCAAGCCGCAAAACCGCAAAAAATAAAATAAATTAAAATAAATTAAAATATCATATAACATAATAAAATATAATAAAATGAGGGATGGGTGAAAACCGCAAAGAAATACGTACAATAAAATAAAATGAGGGATCTGCAAGCCGCAAAACCGCAAAAAATAAAATAAAGTAAAATATCATATAACATAATAAAATATAATAAAATGAGGGATGGGTGAAAACCGCAAAGGAATACGTACAATAAAATAAAATGAGGGATGCAACACGAGGACTTACCAGGAGGTCACCCATCCTAGTACTACTCTTGCCCAAGCACGCTTAACATCGGAGTTCTGATGGGATCCGGTGCTTTAGTGCAGGTATGATCGCAACCGACATGTCCCGCGTCCGCTTTCCCCTCAACTCCTCCCGCCCGGGACTTCCCGGGAGGTCACCCATCCTTCTGCTCCTCTCGCCCAAGCACGCTCTACCTTACTGCAAGCCGCAAAACCATAAAACATAAAATAAAGTAAAATAAAGTAAAATATCATATAACATAATAAAATATAATAAAATGAGGGATGGGTGAAAACCGCAAAGAAATACGTACAATAAAATAAAATGAGGGATGCAACACTAGGACTTCCCAGGAGGTCACCCATCCTAGTACTACTCTCGCCCAAGCACGCTTAACTTCGGAGTTCTCATGGGATGCGGTGCTTTAGTGCTGGTATGATCGCATCCGACATGTCCCGCGTCCGCTTTCCCCTCAACTCCTCCCGCCCGGGACTTCCCGGGAGGTCACCCATCCTTCTGCTCCTCTCGCCCAAGCACGCTCTACACGCGCTGCAAGCCGCAAAACCGCAAAAAATAAAATAAAGTAAAAAATTATATAACATAATAAAATATAATAAAATGAGGGATGGGTGAAAACCGCAAAGGAATATGTACAATAAAATAAAATGAGGGATGCAACACGAGGACTTCCCAGGAGGTCACCCATCCTAGTACTACTCTCGCCCAAGCACGCTTAACTTCGGAGTTCTGATGGGATCCGGTGCTTTAGTGCTGGTATGATCGCATACGACATGTCCCGCGTCCGCTTTCCCCTCAACTCCTCCCGCCCGGGACTTCCCGGGAGGTCACCCATCCTTCTGCTCCTCTCGCCCAAGCACGCTCTACACGCGCTGCAAGCCGCAAAACCGCAAAAAATAAAATAAAGTAAAATATCATATAACATAATAAAATATAATAAAATGAGGGATGGGTGAAAACCGCAAAGGAATACGTACAATAAAATAAAATGAGGGATGCAACACGAGAACTTCCCAGGAGGTCACCCAGACTAGTACTACTCTCGCCAAGCAGCTTAACCGGAGTTCGATGGGATCCGGTGCTTTAGTCTTTGGTATGATCGCATCAGACATGTCCGCGTCCGCCCCCCTCAACTCCTCCCGGGACTTCCCGGGAGGTCACCCATCCTTCTACTCCTCTCGCCCAAGCACGCTTACACGCGCTGCAAGCCGCAAAACCGCAAAAAATAAAATGAAGTAAAAAATTATATAACATAATAAAATATAATAAAATGAGGGATGGGTGAAAACCGCAAAGGAATACGTACAATAAAATAAAATGAGGGATGCAACACGAGGACTTCCCAGGAGGTCACCCATCCTAGTACTACTCTCGCCCAAGCACGCTTAACTTCGGAGTTCTGATGGGATCCGGTGCTTTAGTGCTGGTATGATCGCATCCGACATGTCCCGCGTCCGCTTTCCCCTCAACTCCTCCCGCCCGGGACTTCCCCGGGAGGTCACCCATCCTTCTGCTCCTCTCGCCCAAGCACGCTCTACACGCGCTGCAAGCGCAAAACATAAAAAATAAAATAAAGTAAAAATTATATAACATAATAAAATATAATAAAATGAGGGATGGGTGAAAACCGCAAAGGAATACGTACAATAAAATAAAATGAGGGATGCAACACGAGGACTTCCCAGGAGGTCACCCATCCTAGTACTACTCTCGCCCAAGCACGCTTAACTTCGGAGTTCTGATGGGATCCGGTGCTTTAGTGCTGGTATGATCGCATCCGACATGTCCCGCGTCCGCTTTCCCTCAACTCCTCCCGCCCGGGACTTCCCGGGAGGTCACCCATCCTTCTGCTCCTCTCGCCCGAGCACGCTCTACACGCGCTGCAAGCCGCAAAACCGCAAAAAATAAAATAAAGTAAAATATCATATAACATAATAAAATATAATAAAATGAGGGATGGGTGAAAACCGCAAAGGAATACGTACAATAAAATAAAATGAGGGATGCAACACGAGAACTTCCCAGGAGGTCACCCAGACTAGTACTACTCTCGCCCAAGCAGCTTAACCGGAGTTCTGATGGGATCCGGTGCTTTAGTGCTGGTATGATCGCATCCGACATGTCCCGCGTCCGCTTTCCCCTCAACTCCTCCCGCCCGGGACTTCCCGGGAGGTCACCCATCCTTCTACTCCTCTCGCCCAAGCACGCTTACACGCGCTGCAAGCCGCAAAACCGCAAAAAATAAAATGAAGTAAAATATCATATAACATAATAAATTATAATAAAATGGTGGATGGGTGAAAACCGCAAAGGAATACGTACAATAAAATAAAATGAGGGATGCAACATGAGGACTTCCCAGGAGGTCACCCATCCTAGTACTACTCTCGCCCAAGCACGCTTAACTTCGGAGTTCTGATGGGATCCGGTGCTTTAGTGCTGGTATGATCGCATCCGACATGTCCCGCGTCCGCTTTCCCCTCAACTCCTCCCGCGGGACTTCCAGGAGGTCACCCATCCTCTGCTCCTCTCGCCCAAGCACGCTCTACACGCGCGCAAGCCGCAAACCGCAAAAATAAAATAAAGTAAAAATTATATAACATAATAAAATATAATAAAATGAGGATGGGTGAAAACCGCAAAGGAATACGTACAATAAAATAAAATGAGGATGCAACACGAGGACTTCCCAGGAGGTCACCCATCCGAGTACTACTCTCGCCCAAGCACACTTAACTGCGGAGTTCTGATGGGATCCGGTGCTTTAGTCTTTGGTATGATCGCATACGACATGTCCGCGTCCGCTTTCCCTCAACTCCTCCCGCCCGAGACTTCCAGGAGGTCACCCATCCTCTCGCTCCTCTCGCCAAGCACGCTCTACACGCGGCGCAAGCCGCAAAACCGCAAAAATAAAATAAATTAAAATAAATTAAAATATCATATAACATAATAAAATATAATAAAATGAGGGATGGGTGAAAACCGCAAAGAAATACGTACAATAAAATAAAATGAGGGATCTGCAAGCCGCAAAACCGCAAAAAATAAAATAAAGTAAAATATCATATAACATAATAAAATATAATAAAATGAGGGATGGGTGAAAACCGCAAAGGAATACGTACAATAAAATAAAATGAGGGATGCAACACGAGGACTTCCCAGGAGGTCACCCATCCTAGTACTACTCTTGCCCAAGCACGCTTAACCGAGTTCGATGGGATCAGGTGCTTTAGTGCGGTATGATCGCATCCGACATGTCCCGCGTCGCTTTCCCTCAACTCCTCCCGCGGGACTTCAGGAGGTCACCCATCCTTCGCTCCTCTCGCCCAAGCACGCTCTACACGCTACTGCAAGCCGCAAAACCGCAAAACATAAAATAAAGTAAAATATCATATAACATAATAAAATATAATAAAATGAGGATGGGTGAAAACCGCAAAGAAATACGTACAATAAAATAAAATGAGGGATGCAACACTAGGACTTCCCAGGAGGTCACCCATCCTAGTACTACTCTCGCCCAAGCACGCTTAACTTCGGAGTTCTCATGGGATGCGGTGCTTTAGTCTGGTATGATCGCATCCGACATGTCCCGCGTCCGCTTTCCCCTCAACTCCTCCCTTGGGACTTCGGGAGGTCACCCATCCTTCGCTCCTCTCGCCCAAGCACGCTCTACACGCTTGTTGCAAGCCGCAAAACCGCAAAAATAAAATAAAGTAAAAATTATATAACATAATAAAATATAATAAAATGAGGATGGGTGAAAACGCAAAGTAATACGTACAATAAAATAAAATGAGGATGCAACACGAGGACTTCCTGGAGGTCACCCATCCTAGTACTACTCTCGCCCAAGCACGCTTAACCGGAGTTCTCATGGGATCCGGTGCTTTAGTCTTTGGTATGATCGCATACGACATGTGCCGCGCCCGCTTTCCCTCAACTCCTCCCGCCCGAGACTTCCCAGGAGGTCACCCATCCTCTGCTCCTCTCGCCCAAGCACGCTCTACACGCTGCAAGCAAGCCGCAAAACCGCAAAAATAAAATAAAGTAAAAATTATATAACATAATAAAATATAATAAAATGAGGATGGGTGAAAACCGCAAAGTAATACGTACAATAAAATAAAATGAGGGATGCAACACGAGGACTTCCCAGGAGGTCACCCATCCTAGTACTACTCTCGCCCAAGCACGCTTAACTTCGGAGTTCTGATGGGATCCGGTGCTTTAGTGCTGGTATGATCGCATCCGACATGTCCCGCGTCCGCTTTCCCCTCAACTCCTCCCGCCCGGGACTTCCCGGGAGGTCACCCATCCTTCTGCTCCTCTCGCCCGAGCACGCTCTACACGCGCTGCAAGCCGCAAAACCGCAAAAAATAAAATAAAGTAAAATATCATATAACATAATAAAATATAATAAAATGAGGGATGGGTGAAAACCGCAAAGGAATACGTACAATAAAATAAAATGAGGGATGCAACACGAGAACTTCCTGTGAGGTCACCTGCACTAGTACTACTCGCCAAGCGAGCTTAACCGGAGTTCGATGGGATCCGGTGCTTTAGTCTTTGGTATGATCGCATCCGACATGTCCCGCGTCCGCTTCCCTCAACTCCTCCCGCCGGGACTTCCGGAGGTCACCCATCCTTCTACTCCTCTCGCCCAAGCACGCTTACACGCGCTGCAAGCCGCAAAACCGCAAAAAATAAAATGAAGTAAAATATCATATAACATAATAAATTATAATAAAATGGTGGATGGGTGAAAACCGCAAAGGAATACGTACAATAAAATAAAATGAGGGATGCAACATGAGGACTTCCCAGGAGGTCACCCATCCTAGTACTACTCTCGCCCAAGCACGCTTAACTTCGGAGTTCTCATGGGATCCGGTGCTTTAGTGCTGGTATGATCGCATCCGACATGTCCCGCGTCCGCTTTCCCCTCAACTCCTCCCGCCCGGGACTTCCCGGGAGGTCACCCATCCTTCTGCTCCTCTCGCCCAAGCACGCTCTACACGCGCTGCAAGCCGCAAAACCGCAAAAAATAAAATAAAGTAAAAAATTATATAACATAATAAAATATAATAAAATGAGGGATGGGTGAAAACCGCAAAGGAATACGTACAATAAAATAAAATGAGGATGCAACACGAGGACTTCCTGGAGGTCACCCATCCTAGTACTACTCGCCAAGCACGCTTAACCGGAGTTCTGATGGGATCCGGTGCTTTAGTGCTGGTATGATCGCATCCGACATGTCCGCGTCCGCTTTCCCTCAACTCCTCCCTTGGGACTTCCTGAGGTCACCCATCCTTCTGCTCCTCTCGCCCAAGCACGTTCTACACGTGCCGCAAGCCGCAAAACCGCAAAAAATAAAATAAAGTAAAATATCATATAACATAATGAAATATAATAAAATGAGGGATGGGTGAAAACCGCAAAGGAATACGTACAATAAAATAAAATGAGGGATGCAACACGAGGACTTCCCAGTTGGTCACCCATCCTAGTAATACTCTCGCCCAAGCACGCTTAACTTCGGAGTTCTGATGGGATCCCGTGCTTTAGTGTTGGTATGATCGCATCCGACATGTCCCGCGTCCGCTTTCCCCTCAACTCCTCCCGCCCGGGACTTCCCGGAGGTCACCCATCCTTCTGCTCCTCTCGCCCGAGCACGCTCTACACGCGCTGCAAGCCACAAAACCGCAAAAAATAAAATAAAGTAAAATATCATATAACATAGTAAAATATAATAAAATGAGGGATGGGTGAAAACCGCAAAGGAATACGTACAATAAAATAAAATGAGGGATGCAACACGAGGACTTCCCAGGAGGTCACCCATCCTAGTACTACTCTCGCCCAAGCACGCTTAACTTGGGAGTTCTGATGGGATCCGGTGAACTAGTGCTGGTATGATCGCATCAGACATGTCCGCGTCCGCTTTCCCTCAACTCCTCCCCCCGGGACTTCCCGGGAGGTCACCCATCCTTCTGCTCCTCTCGCCCGAGCACGCTCTACACGCGCTGCAAGCCGCAAAACCGCAAAAAATAAAATAAAGTAAAATATCATATAACATAATAAAATATAATAAAATGAGGGATGGGTGAAGACCGCAAAGGAATACGTACAATAAAATAAAATGAGGTATGCAACACGAGGACTTCCCAGGAGGTCACCCATCCTAGTACTACTCTCGCCCAAGCACGCTCAACTTCGGAGTTCTGATGGGATCCGGTGCTTTAGTGCTGGTATGATCGCATCCGACATGTCCCGCGTCCGCTTTCCCCTCAACTCCTCCCGCCCGGGAGTTCCCGGGAGGTCACCCATCCTTCTGCTCCTCTCGCCCGAGCATGCTCTACACGCGCTACAAGCCGGAAATCCGCATAAAATAAAGTAAAATATAGTAAAATATCATATAACATAGTAAAATACAATAAAATGAGGGATGGGTGAAAACCGCAAAGGAATACGTACAATAAAATAAAATGAGGGATGCAACACGAGGACTTCCCAGGAGGTCACCCAACCTAGTACTACTCTCGCCCAAGCACGCTTAACTTCGGAGTTCTGATGGGATCCGCTGCTTTAGTGCTGGTATGATCGCATCCGACATGTCCGCGCCAGCTTTCCCCTCAACTCCTCCCGCTTGGGACTTCAGGAGGTCACCCATCCTTCGCTCCTCTCGCCCGAGCACGCTATACACGCGCTGCAAGCCGCAAAAAATAAAATAAAGTAAAATATCATATAACATAATAAAATATAATAAAATGAGGGATGGGTGAAAACCGCACAGGAATACGTACAATAAAATAAAATGAGGGATGCAACACGAGGACTTCCCAGGAGGTCACCCATCCTAGTACTACTCTCGCCCAAGCACGCTTAACTTCGGAGTTCTGATGGGATCCGGTGCTTTAGTGCTGGTATGATCGCATCCGACATGTCCCGCGTCCGCTTTCCCCTCAACTCCTCCCGCCCGGGACTTCCCCGGGAGGTCACCCATCCTTCTGCTCCTCTCGCCCGAGCACGCTCTACACGCGCTGCAAGCCGCAAAAAATAAAATAAAGTAAAATAAAGTAAAATATCATGTAACATAATAAAATATAATAAAATGAGGGATGGGTGAAAACCGCACAGGAATACGTACAATAAAATAAAATGAGGGATGCAACACGAGGACTTCCCAGGAGGTCACCCATCCTAGTACTACTCTCGCCCAAGCACGCTTAACTTCGGAGTTCTGATGGGATCCGGTGCTTTAGTGCTGGTATGATCGCATCCCACATGTCCCGCGTCCGCTTTCCCCTCAACTCCTCCCGCCCGGGACTTCCCAGGAGGTCACCCATCCTTCTGCTCCTCTCGCCCGAGGACGCTCTACAAGCGCGCAAGCATAAAACCATAAAAAATAAAATAAAGTAAAATATCATATAACATAATATAATATAATAAAATGAGGATGGGTGAAAACCGCAAAGGAATACGTATAATAAAATAAAATGAGGATGCAACATGAGGACTTCCTGGAGGTCACCCATCCTAGTACTACTCTCGCCAAGCACGCCAACCGGAGTTCGATGGGATCCGGTGCTTTAGTGCTGGTATGATCGCATCCGACATGTCCCGCGTCCGCTTCCCCTCAACTCCTCCTTGGGACTTCAGGAGGTCACCCATCCTCTCGCTCCTCTCGCCGAGCACGCTTTACACGCTACCGTAAGCCGCAAAATCGCAAAAATAAAATAAAGTAAAATATCATATAACATAGTAAAATATAATAAAATGAGGATGCAACACGATGACTTCCTGTGAGGTCACCCATCCTAGTACTACTCTCGCCCAAGCACGCTTAACCGGAGTTCTCATGGGATCCGGTGCTTTAGTCTTTGGTATGATCGCTCAGACATATCCGCGCCCGCTTTCCCCTCAACTCCTCCCGCCGGGACTTCCCTGAGGCCACCCATCCTCTCGCTCCTCTCGCCCGAGCACGCTCTACACGCGCTACAAGCCGCAAAACCGCAAAAATAAAATAAAGTAAAATATCATATAACATAGTAAAATATAATAAAATGAGGGATGGGTGAAAACCGCAAAGGAATACGTACAATAAAATAAAATGAGGGATGCAACACGAGGACTTCCCAGGAGGTCACCCATCCTAGTACTACTCTCGCCCAAGCACGCTTAACTTCGGAGTTCTGATGGAATCCGGTGCTTTAGTGCTGGTATGATCGCATCCGACATGTCCCGCGTCCGCTTTCCCCTCAACTCCTCCCGCCCGGGACTTCCCGGGAGGTCACCCATCCTTCTGCTCCTCTCGCCCGAGCACGCTCTACACGCGCTACAAGCCGCAAAACCGCATAAAATAAAGTAAAATAATGTAAAATATCATATAACATAGTAAAATATAATAAAATGAGGGATGGGTGAAAACCGCAAAGGAATACGTACAATAAAATAAAATGAGGATGCAACACGAGGACTTCCTGGAGGTCACCCATCCTAGTACTACTCTCGCCAAGCACGCTTAACCGGAGTTCGATGGGATCCGGTGCTTTAGTGCTGGTATGATCGCATTCGACATGTCCGCGTCCGCTTTCCCTCAACTCCTCCCGCCGGGACTTCCGGAGGTCACCCATCCTTCTCGCTCCTCTCGCCCGAGCACGCTCTACACGCTGCAAGCCGCAAAACCGCAAAAATAAAATAAAGTAAAATATCATATAACATAATAAAATATAATAAAATGAGGGATGGGTGAAAACCGCAAAGGAATACGTCTGATAAAATAAAATGAGGATGCAACACGAGGACTTCCTGTGAGGTCACCCATCCTAGTACTACTCGCCCAAGCACGCTCAACTTCGAGTTCGATGGGATCCGGTGCTTTAGTCTTTGGTATGATCGCATCCGATATGTCCCGCGCCCGCTTTCCCTCAACTCCTCCCGCCGGGACTTCCCGAGGTCACCCATCCTCTCGCTCCTCTCGCCCGAGCACGCTCTCCACGCTACTGCAAGCCGCAAAACCGCAAAAAATAAAACAAAGTAAAATAAAGTACAATATCATATAACATAGTAAAATATAATAAAATGAGGATGGGTGAAAACCGCAAAGGAATACGTACAATAAAATAAAATGAGGATGCAACACGAGGACTTCTGTGAGGTCACCCATCCTAGTACTACTCTCGCCAAGCACGCTTAACTTCGGAGTTCGATGGGATCCGGTGCTTTAGTGCTGGTATGATCGCATCCGACATGTCCCGCGCCCGCTTTCCCTCAACTCCTCCCGCGGGACTTCCCGGAGGTCACCCATCCTTCGCTCCTCTCGCCCGAGCACGCTCTACCTGTATTGCAAGCCGCAAAACCATAAAAAATAAAATAAAGTAAAATATCATATAACATAATATAATATAATAAAATGAGGATGGGTGAAACCGCAAAGGAATACGTCTGATAAAATAAAATGAGGATGCAACACGAGGACTTCCCAGAGGTCACCCATCCTAGTACTACTCTCGCCAAGCACGCTCAACTTCGGAGTTCGATGGGATCCGGTGCTTTAGTTTGGTATGATCGCATCCGACATGTCCCGCGTCAGCTTTCCCTCAACTCCTCCCGGGACTTCGGGAGGTCACCCATCCTTCTGCTCCTCTCGCCCGAGCACGCTCTACATTTGTAAGCGCAAAATCGCAAAAAATAAAATAAAGTAAAATATCATATAACATAGTAAAATATAATAAAATGAGGGATGCAACACGAGGACTTCCCAGGAGGTCACCCATCCTAGTACTACTCTCGCCCAAGCACGCTTAACTTCGGAGTTCTGATGGGATCCGGTGCTTTAGTGCTGGTATGATCGCATCCGACATGTCCCGCGTCCGCTTTCCCCTCAACTCCTCCCGCCCGGGACTTCCCGGGAGGTCACCCATCCTTCTGCTCCTCTCGCCCGAGCACGCTCTACACGCGCTACAAGCCGCAAAACCGCAAAAAATAAAATAAAGTAAAATATCATATAACATAGTAAAATATAATAAAATGAGGGATGGGTGAAAACCGCAAAGGAATACGTACAATAAAATAAAATGAGGGATGCAACACGAGGACTTCCCAGGAGGTCACCCATCCTAGTACTACTCTCGCCCAAGCACGCTTAATTTCGGAGTTCAGATGGGATCCGGTGCTTTAGTGCTGCTATGATCACATCCGACATGTCCCGCGTCCGCTTTCCCCTCAACTCCTCCCGCCTGGGACTTCCCGGGAGGTCACCCATCCTTCTGCTCCTCTCGCCCGAGCACGCTCTACACGCACTGCAAGCCGCAAAACCGCAAAAAATAAAATAAAGTAAAATATCATATAACATAATAAAATATAATAAAATGAGGGATGGGTGAAAACCGCAAAGGAATACGTACACTAAAATAAAATGAGGGAAGCAACACGAGGACTTCCCAGGAGGTCACCCATCCTAGTACTACTCTCGCCCAAGCACGCCTAACTTCGGAGTTCTGATGTGATCCGGTGCTTTAGTGCTGGTATGATCGCATCCGACATGTCCCGCGTCAGCTTTCCTCAACTCCTCCCGCGGGACTTCAGGAGGTCACCCATCCTTCGCTCCTCTCGCCCGAGCACGCTCTACACGCATGCAAGCGCAAAACCGCAAAAATAAAATAAAGTAAAATAAAATAAAATATCATATAACATAGTAAAATATAATAAAATGAGGATGGGCGAAACCGCAAAGGAATACGTACAATAAAATAAAATGAGGATGCAACACGAGGACTTCCCGGAGGTCACCCATCCTAGTACTACTCGCCAAGCACGCTTAACCGGAGTTCGATGGGATCCGGTGCTTTAGTGCTGGTATGATCGCATCCGACATGTCCCGTCCGGCCCGCCCTCAACTCCTCCCGCTTCGGGACTTCAGGAGGTCACCCATCCTTCTGCTCCTCGCCGAGCACGCTCTACACGCACTGCAAGCCGCAAAACCGCAAAAAATAAAATAAAGTAAAATAAATTAAAATATCATATAACATAATAAAATATAATAAAATGAGGGATGGGTGAAAACCGCAAAGGAATACGTACACTAAAATAAAATGAGGGAAGCAACACGAGGACTTCCCGGGAGGTCACCCATCCTAGTACTACTCTCGCCCAAGCACGCTTAACTTCGAAGTTCTGATGTGATCCGGTGCTTTAGTGCTGGTATGATCGCATCCGACATGTCCCGCGTGAAATGACGTGTTATAACAGAATTCTGCCCAAGGAAGCCATTTGATCCATTGACGAGGTCGGTCACCACTTAGACAGTGAAGATACATTTCAATTGTGCGATTGGTGACCTCACTTTGGCCGTCTGCTTGAGGGTGAAATGCGGATGTCATATCCAGTGAGACTCCAGCCAATCGAAAGAGCTCTTTCCAGAAGTTGCTTGTGAAGATTGTGTCCCTATCACTTACAAATGACTCCGGGAATCCATGGAGTCGAACAATAGCCTCAAAGAAGGCATGGGCGACTGATTGTGCTGTGTAAGGGTGTGCTAGTGGTACAAAATGGGCGTATTTAGAGAATCTGTCCACCACTGTCAATACTACTGATTTCCCTTGTATACGTGGAAATCCGTCAATGAAATCCATAGTAATATGCGACCAGATCTATGTCGGAAGTGGTAAAGGCTGTAACAGACCTGCAGGATGTAAGTGCTCCCCTTTATTGCGTTGGCAGACGTCGCAGCAATTAACATGGTCTTGGATAAGCTGTTTGAGGTGGGGTATGTAGAAATCCTTGCGAATACGGTGCGGTGTTTTGGATACCTTCATGACCCATGTCATGGTATGTGGAGATGAGTTGTGGCACATGAACGGAGGACTGTGGCACGAAAATGCGACCATGATACAGGAACAACCCATCAACGAAGGACCAATGTGGGGGGAGGTCGTTAGATGCCGATTGGGAGTGTAATATCTGAAATGCCGGTGAGGAATTGACCTCCTCTTTAAGCTGAGCTAGCAGGTGAAAGTCTGGTGCGGAAAGAGCTGATAAGGACATGTGTTCGTCCCGGCGTGATAACGCATCAGCGACTGTATTGGTTTTCCCAGGCTTGAACTCAATTTGGAAATCGAACCCAAATAGCTTACTGACCCAATGATGTTGAGGTATCGTGTTCAAGCGCTGATCAAGGAGGAACTTCAAACTGTAGTGGTCTGTGCGGACAATGAATGGTTTGCCCCAAAGATAATGTCGCCAATGCCGAACTGACTTAACCAACCCGATGAGTTCGCGCTCATATGCAGCCAGTTTGGCGTGATGCGCTGGAATCGCCCGGCTGAAAAATGCAATGGGTTGAGATCCTTGATGAAGTACCGCACCTATGCCACTGCCGGACGCATCACATTCAACGATAAAAGGGGTTGTAAAATCAGGCAAAGCTAAGAAGGTTGGCTTACAAAGGGCCTCTTTCAATGCTAAGAACGCGTCGTGTGCTGCTTGAGACCAACTGAAACCCTCCTTGGTGAGTAACTGTGTGAGTGGTGCTGCTATGGCCCCAAAGTGACGTATGAATTTGCGATAATACCCAGCAAGACCTAGAAATCCCCTCAATTGACGGGGAGATTTAGGAGTCGGCCACTGCTGGATATCCTGGACTTTGGATTGATCCATAGAGACGCCCTCTGCGGATATGACATGGCCCAAATATGAAACTGATGTAGTCCCAAAGGAACACTTTGATTGCTTAAGAAAAAATTGATGCTGCCGAAGAAGAGCGAAAACGGTGCGGACATGGCACAAGTGTTCTGACCAAGACGAGCTGAAAATTAAGATGTCGTCGAAAAAGACCAACACAAATTTGCGAAGATATGGTTGAAGAATCGCATTCATAACCGCCTGGAAGGTTGCCGGGGCATTGGAAAGGCCAAAGGGTAAAACCAAATACTCAAAGTGACCATGATGTGTTCGGAACGCGGTCATGTGGATGTCATCTGGGTGCATACGTATTTGGTGATAACTCGATCAGAATCCAACTTGGTAAAATACTTGGCAAGTCTTAACTCATCCAGTAGTTCATCAACAATTGGAAGGGGAAACTTATCTTTGACAGTTTGGCCATTCAGTGCCCGATAGTCCACACAAAGACGCCATGAGTTATCCTTCTTTTTGACCAATATCACCGGCGAACTGAAGGGCGAAGTGCTGGACCGTATGATCCCTTGTGACATCATTTCCTTGCATTGTTTTTCAATTTCGTCCTTATGATGATGGGGATAGCGGTACGGTCTCACTGCCACCGGTTTGGACCCGGGGAGTAAATGAATGTGGTGGTCGCAATGGCGTTGAGGTGGCAGACCAGATGGGTGCTGAAATATGTCCTGAAAGTCTGACAGCAGGGTGGGTAACAGTTTCTGAGTGGTCTCTGCGATTGTGAACAAGCGAGGAGCAGGTTTGTGTGGAATGCCCAGGAAGCGAACTTGGCGCCCGTGATGCCAGAAAGCCATGGACAAATTGGAGAAATCCCAAAGAATTGGGCCTAATGTTCGCAACCAGTGAACTCCCAGAATCACATCAAACCCTTGAAGTGATAATGCATAGCAGTTGATGGTAAATTCTTCAGGACCAATAGTAATTGGTAACGCTGGACAAGAACCTGGACAGGGTAACTTGTCACCATTGGCTACTGCAACTTGAATACCCGTGCGAGTCTTCAGTGAGATAGCTGATAGTTGAGCAGCTGCAAGGCTGATGAAATTGTGCGTCGATCCCGAATCCACCAAGGCAGAGAACTGGTGATCGTTAATGCGGATTATCAGTTGCATAGTGTTGGTTGAAGAGATCCCAGTTAAGGCGTGTAACGAAATCTGGGGATTGTCATCTTCCTTATGATCTTCAGCAATATCATCCTCATCCAAGATTTCAATCCAATACAAACGCTTGCACCGATGGCCTCTTGTGAATTGTTCATCACAATTAAAGCACAAGCCTTTCTATCTACGATCCGCCATCTCCGAAGGTGTAAGACGTCTGAACGCGCGTTGAGAAGAAGCTGCTCCTGTTGTCGGCGCCGGTAGCAGTGGGACCTCCGGTGGTTTTGACAAAAGTGGAACCATGCGTTGCGCTGGCGAAAACCTTGCTGCAGAAGGCTGTGGGTTAGAATATGGCTGCCTGGGAATCAAGCCCGAATTGTATAAGAGCTTGTAGTGTCTCTCTGCTGCTTTAGCGAGACTGACAGCGGTGTCCAAAGAAGATGGGTTTTGTAGTTCCACGTCGGACTTAATAAGCTCTCCTGCATCGCTAAGAATAATCCCACTTCATGCTCCGGTGAAAGATTGTCAGCGCGGCACAAAACTCTGTAAAAATCCTGAGCGTATGCTTCCACGGACCCTGTTTGCCGAAGGAGAGCGAGTTCTGACACTGGATTGGAACGAAAAGGTGGACCAAATCGCAGTTTACAGCAATTCTGGAACCTAGGCCAAGATGGAATACCTTCGGTTCGCTCCAATTTGTGATACCATTGCTGAGCTATGCCTGTCATGTGATAAGTTGCCAACCATACTTTCTCCTCTTCCAGGGTACGATGTCCCCGAAAGAACTGATCGCAGCGAGCCAGCCACTCCAAAGGATCAGAGGAACCATCAAACAGAGGAAAATCCACTTTGTAGAATCTACCTGGAGGTGCCGCCATGGTTTGCTCAGTCGAAGGATTGCGTGGCGCGAATTTTGAATAGGTATCTTTGGCCGGCGATGACGGGCGTCCTTCCATAGCAAGAACCGCCGCCTCAAGATTGGCATGAGCCGTTGCCTGATCATCTTGTCTCTTCAAGATCTTTCCCAGGATCTCCTTGAGTTCGCGAATTTCCGTGCTGAGATCATCAGGAGCCATGGAGACTGATACCAATCTGTTATGTATCTTGTCTCTAGGTCGGAGATAGTAGGGATGACCGGGCTGGGATACGACGGCCGCTTCCCGGCGGAGACCTCCTGGATCCGCCGTGGTTGCCGCCTGAACCAGAACTTAGGGTTTGGGAGAAGAGATACTTTATTTCTTAACTGCCTCTTCCGCCAAACGCAGGAGGTATATATACTCTTACGCCTCCTGCTTTCATAAGACTACTCCTAAACGACTCGAAGGAAATCGACTCTAACAGACTTCCTAACTCAAGACTTAAGGACTTCAAACCGACAGAGACTGCTACTGAGGATTCGGCTGGCTTGGCTGTTTGGAGCGCCTGCCATAATGCCTTCCCCAATACGAGTCCGTAACACAATACCTGTTGGATTAACTTTAACTGATGTGACGTGAATCCATTAAGCATAACAGCTGGGTGCATTTTGAAGAAAACTTTCTAGAATTGGTCTGTGCTGAATTTAATGTTTCCTGACCAATGGCTATCAACTTTGATCTTCATTCTCTCTGTGAAAAGAATATCGGCAGCACTCTTTAATGGTACATCTCCTTCCTCTTCAGAAATGTTTGGAGATGTAGATATTCGATCATGATACAATATATCATCAGCCCACAATTTTGTGTTACAGAGAATAGAATATGAATGCATTTTGACAAGAAAACTTGCCTTTCACCATCGCACAACAAAGGTCAAGTGAACAGATGGAAGCAAAATATAACACATCGCGACTTCAATTCATATAGGTGACAAATGATCAAGGCACGATCATAGCTTCTTTGGGAAACATCATTTGACAAAAATGCTCTAAGAAATTAAATTTCTCAAAGGTTAGTGTACGTAATCGACACTGTGGTGAAGCTTATAGATCTACATATATAAACCATGGACGCAAGTGGATCACAGTTCATAAATGGGAGGATAAGTCATATGCTTAAATAAAGAAAGAGTATTTTGCAAATGAGCCTCACAAATCCAGCGCTTAGTTCATGCAGAGGGCAGGAAAATCATAAAATGCCCAAATTTCTCTCATTAAAAAGGAGGACAGGGGTCTTTATTTGAACATTCAAGTTTTGAGCTCTCAAATTCATTCCCAAAGTTAACTTTCTAGAGTACCATACTTACTTTAAACGTAATGTAATGACAACATTGTCTATGCATAATCATGTGTGGGTAAAGAACATAACGAACCAACAAATCTCAAAGTTCGCAGGAGTTACCTTCATCGTGGTTTTCATCACCGAGAGCAAATCCTTCATATACTGGGAAACGATATGATTTGATCTCCCAGAGAGTACGACCTAAACAAAAATAAAATGCAAAAATCAGGAATAATGGTACACCTCAATTACCTCCGAAGCTTAGAACTATTTGCAAAAAGAAGGCAGGTTGTACATTGGGTCATTAACTCGAAAAGCTACGAGCCTATGACAAGAAAGGATTGATATAAGGAAGCATAATAAAGAAACCACCTGAACCGAATGGTTAAAAATCCAGAAGCGCTTCGATGGCGCTCGACAGTAAGGGTAGCCTTTGCGCTTGTTAGAAAAGCTCGTGAAATGAAAGCCAATTAGTAATGCAAACATGACATATCTTGATATCCTAAGAGGGAGGTGATTGCATATCAACATGAATTGAGTTGTATGATTACATTTGTTTGAAGAATTGCAGCTCTTACAGCTCCCCAAACCACCGCCCTAGTGAGTTCATAGATGGCAAGCAGTGCTCTGATAAGTGAAAAGACAACCTTTGAATACCAAAACTATGACATTATAGATGAAATATCAGCGGCATCTTCACTTGGAAGAAAGCACTTGGTCTTGGTGTAACAATACAAAACAACACTCGCTTGATCGCATGATCGCATAATAATCAATGAATTCCACCATTCCTACGAGTCTACTAATTCACTCTGCAATTTAAGAAAAAACATAAACAAGAGAAATCACTACTGAGTATATTTGTCATTCCTTTCTTAATTTAGTGACATCATAATTCCAGAAAAGCTTTTTTTCAAACATTCCACCTATAACCATCCATCTCCAACCCTAGGAGCATGCATAAAATCAGAACTAACACAAGCACAACCCCAATTATACCAGTATTAGTTTCGCTCTTACCAATTAAATGCCTTCCGTGCGATAAAACACATTGCAATCGTTGACTAAAGCACGATTAATTCCAGAAACCGAAGCCCGTAAGAAGCATGCAAACAAAGAAATCGATCTCACCCACGGATCACGGATAGAAGCACCAAATACGACAAATTTGAGACACCTTAACCCAAACGGCCAATCCACAACCAGATTACGAACAAATGGTAATCGCGAGCATTTGAAACAGTAACGAATGCCCTTGCCCGCCAGATCGTGGCGCAACATTTTGTCGCATCCGTGAGCCCCAAAGGCGACCATAAAAAAATCCAACCAAAAACAACCACGCATACTTCTCCAAATTCAACGAAAGCACCCGCTATTTACCGGTTAACCCACGAAACCATCGCGCGCCCAATCTAGCAAACGGAACCGACCGAGGTCACCACGTCCGATCAACGGAGGAGCGGTGACGAGGATCATCGATGAGGCGGGGGAGGCGGCGCGCGAGCAGGAGGAGGGGGGAGGAGGAAGTGGCGGCGACGCGAAGGGGGAGGACGAGGCAAGGGTGGAGCGAAGGGGGGGGAGAAGGAGGAGGCGGCGGAGCGAGGGGTGGGCGGGAGTAGGCGACGGCGGCGGAGCGGAGGGGGCGGGGGAGGAGGAGGCGAGGAGCGGGAGGAGGCGGCGGCGGCGCCCGGGGGAGGAGGAGGCGAGGGTAGATCGGCGGAGACGGCCGAGGGGGAGGAGGCGCGGGAGACGCAGAGTGGGGAGACGGGGAGAAATCGGCGGAGGAGGGGTATCGCGCTTGATTGGGAGGCGGAGGAGGGGGCAGCTGCAGTCGAGCGGGGCGCGGGTGGAGGGGTACTGCAGATCCATTGAAGGATGACCGTCGGATATGGTTGGGTAAGGAGAGAATAGAGAAGAGTTAATCTGCACGGACGTTTTTATGATGGTGTAATTATGGGTGCATATTGTGGTGTGGACGTAGTTAAGGTCATGACGTGGAGAGTAATTGTTGGGTGGATGTAAAATAATTTGAACTGTGGATTATTAGTTTAGATGAGGATGCAACATGAGGACTTCCTGTGAGGTCACCCATCCTACTAGTACTCTCTCCCAAGCACGCTTAACTTCGGAGTTCTGATGGGATCCGGTGCTTTAGTGCTGGTATGATCGCATCCGACATGTCCCGCGCCCGCTTCCCTCAACTCCTCCCGCCGGGACTTCCCGGAGGTCACCCATCCTCTCGCTTCCTCTCGCCCGAGCACGCTCTACACGTGCCGCAAGCCGCAAAACCGCAAAAAATAAAATAAAGTAAAATATCATATAACATAATAAAATATAATAAAGTGAGGGATGGGTGAAAACCGCAAAGGAATACGTATAATAAAATAAAATGAGGATGCAACACGAGGACTTCCTGTGAGGTCACCCATCCTAGTACTACTCTCGCCAAGCACGCTTAACTTCTGAGTTCGATGGGATCCGGTGCTTTAGTGCTGGTATGATCGCATCCGACATGTCCCCCGCGCCCGCTTCCCTCAACTCCTCCCGCCGGACTTCCCGGAGGTCACCCATCCTTCGCTCCTCTCGCCCGAGCACGCCCTACACGCTACTGCAAGCCGCAAAACCGCAAAAATAAAATAAAGTAAAATAAAGTAAAATATCATATAACATAATAAAATATAATAAAATGAGGGATGGGTGAAACCGCAAAGGAATACGCATAATAAAATAAAATGAGGGATGCAACACGAGGACTTCCCAGGAGGTCACCCATCCTAGTACTACTCTCGCCAAGCACGCTTAACTTCTGAGTTCGATGGCATCCGTGCTTTAGTGCTGGTATGATCGCATCCGACATGTCCCGCGCCCGCTTCCCTCAACTCCTCCCGCCCGGGACTTCCCGGGAGGTCACCCATCCTTCTGCTCCTCTCGCCCGAGCACGCTCTACACGCGCTGCAAGCCGCAAAACTGCAAAAAATAAAATAAAGTAAAATATCATATAACATAATAAAATATAATAAAATGAGGGATGGGTGAAAACCGCAAAGGAATACGTACAATAAAATAAAATGAGGGATGCAACACGAGGACTTCCCAGGAGGTCACCCATCCTAGTACTACTCTCGCCCAAGCACGCTTAACTTCGGAGTCCTGATGGGATCCGGTGCTTTAGTGCTGGTATGATCGCATCCGACATGTCCCGCGTCCGCTTTCCTCAACTCCTCCCTTGGGACTTCCGAGGTCACCCATCCTTCTGCTCCTCTCGCCCGAGCACGCTCTACACGCGCTGCAAGCCGCAAAACCGCAAAAAATAAAATAAAGTAAAATAAAGTAAAATATCATATAACATAATAAAATATAATAAAATGAGGGATGGGTGAAAACCGCAAAAGAATACGTACAATAAAATAAAATGAGGCATGCAACACGAGGACTTCCCAAGAGGTCACCCATCCTAGTACTACTCTCGCCCAAGCACGCTTAACTTCGGAGTTCTGATGGGATCCGGTGCTTTAGTGCTGGTATGATCGCATCCGACATGTCCCGCGTCCGCTTTCCCCTCAACTCCTCCCGCCCGGGACTTCCCGGGAGGTCACCCATCCTTCTGCTCCTCTCGCCCGAGCACGCTCTACACGCGCTGCAAGCCGCAAAACCGCAAAAAATAAAATAAAGTAAAATATCATATAACATAATAAAATATAATAAAATGAGGGATGGGTGAAAACCGCAAAGGAATACGTACAATAAAATAAAATGAGGGATGCAACACGAGGACTTCCCAGGAGGTCACCATCGTAGTACTACTCTCGCCCAAGCACGCTTAACTTCGGAGTTCTGATGGGATCCGGTGCTTTAGTGCTGGTATGATCGCATCCGACATGTCCCGCGTCCGCTTTCCCCTCAACTCCTCCCGCCCGACTTCCCGAGGTCACCCATCCTTCGCTTCCTCTCGCCCGAGCACGCTCTACACGCGCTGCAAGCCGCAAAACCGCAAAAAATAAAATAAAGTAAAATATCATATAACATAATAAAATATAATAAAATGAGGGATGGGTGAAAACCGCAAAGGAATACGTACAATAAAATAAAATGAGGGATGCAACACGAGGACTTCCCAGGAGGTCACCCATCCTAGTACTACTCTCGCCCAAGCACGCTTAACTTCGGAGTTCTGATGGGATCCGGTGCTTTAGTGCTGGTATGATCGCATCCGACATGTCCCGCGTCCGCTTTCCCCTCAACTCCTCCCGCCCGGGACTTCCCGGGAGGTCACCCATCCTTCTGCTCCTCTCGCCCGAGCACGCTCTACACGCGCTGCAAGCCGCAAAACCGCAAAAAATAAAATAAAGTAAAATAAAGTAAAATATCATATAACATAATAAAATATAATAAAATGAGGGATGGGTGAAAACCGCAAAGGAATACGTACAATAAAATAAAATGAGGGATGCAACACGAGGACTTCTCAGGAGGTCACCCATCCTAGTACTACTCGCCAAGCACGCTTAACTCGGAGTTCGATGGGATCCGTGCTTTAGTGCTGGTATGATCGCATCCGACATGTTCCGCGCCCGCTTCCTCAACTCCTCCCGCCCGACTTCCTGAGGTCACCCATCCTCTCGCTCCTCTCGCCCGAGCACGCCTACACGCTACCGCAAGACGAAAATCGCAAAAAATAAAATAAAGTAAAATATCATATAACATAATAAAATATAATAAAATGAGGGATGGGTGAAAACCGCAAAGGAATACGTACAATAAAATAAAATGAGGGATGCAACACGAGGACTTCCCAGGAGGTCACCCATCCTAGTACTACTCTCGCCCAAGCACGCTTAACTTCGGAGTTCTGATGGGATCCGGTGCTTCAGTGCTGGTACGATCGCATCCGACTTGTCCCGCGTCCGCTTTCCCCTCAACTCCTCCCGCCCGGGACTTCCCAGGAGGTCACCCATCCTTCTGCTCCTCTCGCCCGAGCACGCTCTACACGCGCTGCAAGCCGCAAAACCACAAAAAATAAAATAAAGTAAAATATCATATAACATAATAAAATATAATAAAATGAGGGATGGGTGAAAACCGCAAAGGAATACGTACAATAAAATAAAATAAGGGATGCAACATGAGGATTTCCCAGAAGGTCACCCATCCTAGTACTACTCTCGCCCAAGCACGCTTAACTTCGGAGTTCTGATGGGATCCGATGCTTTAGTGCTGGTATGATCGCATCCGACTTGTCCCGCGCCCGCTTCCCCTCAACTCCTCCCGCCGGGACTTCCCGAGGTCACCCATCCTCTCGCTTCCTCTCGCCCGAGCACGCTCTACACGCTACTGCAAGCCGCAAAACCGCAAAAAATAAAATAAAGTAAAATATCATATAACATAATAAAATATAATAAAATGAGGGATGGGTGAAAACCGCAAAGGAATACGTACAAGAAAATAAAATGAGGGATGCAACACGAGGACTTCCCAGGAGGTCACCCATCCTAGTACTACTCTCGCCCAAGCACGCTTAACTTCGGAGTTCTGATGGGATCCGGTGCTTTAGTGCTGGTATGATCGCATCCGACATGTGCCGCGCCCGCTTCCCTCAACTCCTCCCTTGGGACTTCCTGAGGTCACCCATCCTTCTCGCTTCTCGCCCGAGCACGCTCTACACGCTACTGCAAGCCGCAAAACCGCAAAAATAAAATAAAGTAAAATATCATATAACATAATAAAATATAATAAAATGAGGGATGGGTGAAAACCGCACAGAATACGCATAATAAAATAAAATGAGGATGCAACACGAGGACTTCCAGAGGTCACCCATCCTAGTACTACTCTCGCCCAAGCACGCTTAACTTCGGAGTTCTGATGGGATCCGGTGCTTTAGTGCTGGTATGATCGCATCCGACATGTCCCGCGTCCGCTTTCCCCTCAACTCCTCCCGCCCGGGACTTCCCAGGAGGTCACCCATCCTTCTGCTCCTCTCGCCCGAGCACGCTCTACACGCGCTGCAAGCCGCAAAACCGCAAAAAATAAAATAAAGTAAAATATCATATAACATAATAAAATATAATAAAATGAGGGATGGGTGAAAACCGCAAAGGAATACGTACAACAAAATAAAACTAGTATAGTACCCGTGCTAACGCTACGGCGGCATTTCAGGGATGCACATGAAAACAACCAAATGACGATATTTTTTTTCATAGTTTAAGTTTCACGCAATTGTATATCACCATGTAGTATACAATACTTGTAACATAAACCCATTAATTTGTGCCTTCACCAATCGTCAACAAATTGAAGACCTTAAGAGAGCATGGACAGAGTACAAGACCCAAAAGTGACCAACATATGAAAAGTAGAGTGCTCGTGCTAACGCTACGGTAAAAGACAAAAGAAGATAAAATTTGTAAAAATAAAACAAACAATCGATTCATTAAGATTCACGCCTCATATATTGTATAACCAAATATTTTTGTCACAAAATGAATGTCACATAAATACGTGACCGGCCGGAACCACCCAACACGCAATGCTCAAAAGCCTACGATCGATTCTCGTGTCTTGCGACAGCTTCGCGAGACCATACGATCAAGAGTGTGCCTGTGCTAACGCTACGGTAAAATACAAAACAAGATAAAATTTGTAAAAATAAAACGAACAATCGATTCATTAATATTTTTAATAGAACATCATTGTTGTCGATTCAAATTCTATGAAGCATTTGGATGGGAAATATAACCGCCATGACAAAGTTAATACTGGACAAGACATACGCAAAACATTTAATTATACTACAATGGTATAACCTTTTTATACTACAACAAGATAACCGAAAAGGCAAATCCAACAAAGCATTTAACTTTGTTCTATACTATGATTGAAAAACACCGCCGACACGAATGTTTTGCAACAGACTGCAAAGATAATCTTAATAGCCAATTCTTGCAATATTTCGGCAGATATTTGTTAGTGACCCAAGATTACATATCACATTAAAAGGTTTATTCTCGATATAACACATCGCTCCACTACACATCCATGTGCGCCATACGTAATCACATAGAGCAAGAAAATATTTCGATATATCATTAAATACCATATATACATTAGAGCATCACCAATCGTATCACACGCAGTTTTAAGTTTTCACATAAATAGTTTAATACGAACGTAATTACACAACACCAAGTTCTAATGATTCTAGACAAAATAATAAAGCTGTGAATGATAGTAATTACGGATAATTGGACCTCAGCCCCACCAACTTCTTCCACGCAGACAGAGGTGGCATGGAAGGCACGCGACACGTGTACAAACCGATCGCTTCTTGCGCTTCCCAGCAATCATCGCCCACATTGGCTTCATGGAGTGCGCCTGGACCTCACAGCTAGTGCCAGTGGCGGACCCAGGAAAAAATTGGAGGTAGGACGAAGTTTAATAGCGGATCCAGGAAAAAAATCTAGGTAGGCTGAAGTCGGAAGCGTGAAATAAACAAAGAGTACCTAAAAGCAAAACAATCCATGATCAAACTATATTGCAATCACACTAATAAAAGTATGTGATACTAAATTGAAATAACAACTACAATTCGCATGTTAACATATGTAGACAATGGAAGAACAATGAAAATACCTTACTAATGAAGCTTAATCCACAATTGTAGATGAGCAAGAAAAAAGAAATTCACAATTGTGACTAATAGATAAATCAGAGTTTCACAATTCGATAATACAATATAAAAGATGCTATAAAAAGAAGACAAAATATACCAAGAAATAACTAAGTACGCCTAGGAGAACGAGGCATTTTCATTCTTCGAGCTTTCATGTCTTGAAATCGTTTATTGATTTTTTCACGATCAAGTCCTTTGAATATCTCTCGCTCGATATAGCACACCATCAAGTGAAGAAGAGTAAAATACAATAACAGCTTATAAGTTTTTCAGAGACTTTAAAGGGCTCTAGCATGCAAGTATCCCAGAGCACTTACCAAGCCATCACATCGAGATTTTTCAGCAAGCACAAGTTCACCGAAATGACCTCGCACCATATGCGCACACATTAAATTACCAAGAAGGGTATTAACATCTAATTGAACTGTCTTTACATATGAGAAATTAAGCATCCGAGAGCACTTGACACCGAGCACCGCCATGTGCCATCACATCTAAGTTGGAACACATGTATGGCAAATTATGCCCAAAGACACGCGCAACGCAACCCACTCGGCCGATTAGTACATGGTTAGCCTATAAGCTACTAAAACTACAGAGATAGCTCGTGTCTACTCTCTACAAAGGTTGAACTATGAAATAATCCATTAGACGATGAGCAACCAAAACTCGCAGCTTGGCTCTCCAAGGTAACTTTTCTCCTACAAACCACGTGATCAGTTTGCTCAAGTGATTATCGTACAATCTTAGGTTCTCAAACATCACCAAGGGTGTGCGCAAACACAAAGAATAGGATGCAATTACCTCTTTCATCCGATAAAAGAATGAACCCAAGCTTCTCGCACTGCATTGATGCCATTTCAGGATCAATATTCACCGTAAGAAGTCGGATATTCCAGCTTTCAAATGTGCCTCAATTAGCCTTAGGAGAAGCGCAAAGTAGCCCCAGAGAGAGAGAGAGAGAGAGACATACAAAGAATATTAGTTTGCTAAGTAGATGGATTTAATGAATCATATTGGTTTCGTCCATAAGTATCACAACAGTTGAGTAAATGCCTTTATTACTTGTTAGTCCTAAATGGTGAAAAGAACTAAAGGGGAGCAAAAATGATTAGATACAAGAGGATCCTCCTCCTTAGGAATTTAGGAAAGTAAAACACTTTGTCTATATGGAGATATATACAAAATTACTAAATTAGATTTACATCAGACAACTGAAAGAGTTCATTATGGATTGTACAGTTTAAATTCATTCCCACCTACATCCTTGCTGCAAACATAGTTCAGATTGATTACTTGAGTTCAATAGATGAACAGTAAAAACTGCAGTAAGTGCATATTAATGTGGTTATTCATACACCACTTAAAAGAGTTAAAAATAAGCAAGAACCTACGACAACTATATCTTGTATGACATCACTGTCCTTGGCAAACTGCTTTCGCAAATGCATCCTATAAAATACATAGATTAAAGTGAGACTTTTATAGCCTAGAAGTAGATCTTCCCGCACATCTTTCTCGTATTATAATGTAACCTGAGTGATTAGTTACAGCTTAACCAAGATCTCAAATAGATATCACTATATATTGCTTAGATTAGTGGAGTAATGATTATATGGATAATGATGTTCGTAGCTTGTGCCTATTCAATTCAAAATCAAAGGAAAGCAATCAAGCATACATGCAAATTTCAAAAGAGACTCGCATCATTCAATTTAAAATCAAGGTAAAAGGCAGAGGCAACAAGAAGAAAATAGAATTATCGTGGGATGTAAAAGATATGAAGCTTGTGCCACTTTCAACAGAAATTTCTTACCATCAACAATCTTTTGTCCTCATTGGTGATCAGATAAACTACTCTCTTTCTCGATGTGTCATCCTCACCAAATGTACAAACATAAACAAGATCTCTATAGTTTTTCTTAAAACTCGCATAGGGAAATATATTTCGAGTAGAAGCGTAAATAACACATATCAAGAAGCATCATTAATATGCATTACAGATCGATAAGTTAAAAGAATGTGCCTCGTAAAACATCAATCCGTATTCAACACATATCCCGAATCCAATTATCAACGGTTGTAAACTCGTAATTCCACAAGGCACAAGCATTACCAAATTGATAATAACCACAAATGTTGGAAAAGAAACAGAATCTCTTATGAAGATAAATATCGCACAACCAAAGTATGTATGGAACTATACGTAACTTCGAATCAACAATAAAACTAATGGACACATGAAATATCTTTTCACAAATTAGTCGTCCAATTGTCACTATATTCCAAGGCAATAAATATATCGTGCAATATGTTATGTATCTTGTCTCTAGGTCGGAGATAGTAGGGATGACCGGCTGGATACGACGGCCGCTTCCCATGGAGACCTCCCGATCCGCCGTGGTTGCCGCCTGAACCGTAACTTAGGGTTTGGGAGAAGAGATACTTTAGTTCTTAATCGCTTCTTCCGCTCAAACGCAGGAGGTATATATACTCTACAGCCTCCTGCTTTCATAAGACTCACTCCTAAACGACTGGAAGGAAATCGACTGAACAGACTTCCTAACTCAAGACTTAAGGACTTCAAACCGACAGAGATCGCATCGAGGATTCGGCTGGCTTGGCTGTTTGGAGCGCCGCCATAATGCCTTCCCAATACGAGTCCGTAACATTTCTCCGAGGAAACAAACTCGCCCTCGAGCTGAAAGTTGAGATACTGTTGCTTGAATGTAGAAACTGGCATCCAGGAAGCTTCGGACGGTGGTTGGCCCATCCATTGTACCAGGACCTCCCATTGTCCTTTAAATAAGCGTGATCGAACAATAGCAAATGCGCGGGAGAACTCGGGCATGAAGGATGTCAGGCAATGGTGGAGGAGTAGTCGGTGGAGTCCCGCTGTATTTCTTCAGAAAGACCACGTGGAAGACATTGTGAATGCGAGCAGTCGCAGGAAGTTGTAGTTTGTAAGCCACTGCGCTCACGCGACCAATGATTTGGTACGGTCCATAAAATTTGGGTGATAGTTTGGAAAACTTTGTTGTGATCCCCACAGCTTGGCGATGATGTAACTTGAGCAGCACCCACTGGCCAACCGCGAATTCAACTACCCGATGCTGTTGATCATAGACTTCCTTCATACGTTGCTGTGCGTGTAACAGGCGGTCGCGAATCTCAAGTAAAAACTCGTCTCTGTCGCGTAACATGTCCTCCACCGCCGAGACCTGGGATGAGCCTGCCTGGAAGGAGAGCAGTGCTGGAGGGGATCGCCCATATACCACCTGGAAAGGAGTACATTTTAGCGCCGAATGAAATGACGTGTTATAACAGAATTCTGCCCAAGGAAGCCATTTGATCCATTGACGAGGTCGGTCACCACTTAGACAGCGAAGATACATTTCAATTGTGCGATTGGTGACCTCACTTTGGCCGTCTGCTTGAGGGTGAAATGCGGATGTCATATCCAGTGAGACTCCAGCCAATCGAAAGAGCTCTTTCCAGAAGTTGCTTGTGAAGATTGTGTCCCTATCACTTACAATTGACTCCGGGAATCCATGGAGTCGAACAATAGCCTCAAAGAAGGCATGGGCGACTGATTGTGCTGTGTAAGGGTGTGCTAGTGGTACAAAATGGGCGTATTTAGAGAATCTGTCCACCACTGTCAATACTACTGATTTCCCTTGTATACGTGGAAATCCGTCAATGAAATCCATAGTAATATGCACCAGATCTGTGTCGAAGTGGTAAAGGCAGAATGCACTGCAGGATGTAAGTGCTCCCTTTATTGCGCTGGCGCACGCCGCAGCAATTAACATGGTCTTGGATAAGCCGCTTGAGGTGGGGTATGTAGAAATCCTTGCGAATACGGTGCGTTGTTTTCTGATACCTTCATGACCCATGTCATGGTATGTGGAGATGAGTTGTGGCACATGAACGGAGGATCGTGGCACTAAAATGCGACTCATGATACAGAACAACCCATCAACGAAGGACCAATGTGGGGAGGTCGTTAGATGCCGATTGGGAGTGTAATATCTGAAATGCCGTGAGGAATTGACCTCCTCTTTAAGCCGAGCTAGCAGTGAAAGTCCGTGCGGAAAGAGCCGATATGACATGTGTTCGCCCCGCTGATAACGCATCGATCAGATTGGTTTTCCTGTGCTTGAACTCAATTTGGAAATCGAACCCAAATAGCTTATCGACCCAATGATGTTGAGGTATCGTGTTCAAGCGCGATCAAGGAGGAACTTCAAATCGTAGTGGTGCAGGCGACAATGAATGGTTTGCCCCAAAGATAATGTCGCCAATGCCGAACTGACTTAACCAACCCGATGAGTTCGCGCTCATATGCAGCCAGTTTGGCGTGATGCGCTGGAATCGCCCGGCTGAAAAATGCAATGGGTTGAGATCCTTGATGAAGTACCGCACCTATGCCACTGCCGGACGCATCACATTCAACGATAAAAGGGGTTGTAAAATCAGGCAAAGCTAAGAAGGTTGGCTTACAAAGGGCCTCTTTCAATGCTAAGAACGCGTCGTGTGCCGCTTGAGACCAACTGAAACCCTCCTTGGTGAGTAATCAGGTGAGTGGTGCCGCTATGGCCCCAAAGTGACGTATGAATTTGCGATAATACCCAAGAAGACCTAGAAATCCCCTCAATTGACGGGAGATTTAGGAGTCGGCCACTGCTGGATATCCTGGACTTTGGATTGATCCATAGAGACGCCCTCTGCGGATATGACATGGCCCAAATATGAAACTGATGTAGTCCCAAAGGAACACTTTGATTGCTTAAGAAAAAATTGATGTCGCCAAGAAGAGCGAAACAGTGCGGACATGGCACAAGTGTTTCACCAAGACGAGCTAAAAATTAAGATGTCGTCGAAAAAGACCAACACAAATTTGCGAAGATATGGTTGAAGAATCGCATTCATAACCGCCGAAGGTTGCCGGGCATTGAAAGGCCAAAGGGTAAAACCAAATACTCAAAGTGACCATGATGTGTTCGAACGCGGTCATGTGGATGTCATCCGGTGCATACGTATTTGGTGATAACTCGATCAGAATCCAACTTGGTAAAATACTTGGCAAGTCTTAACTCATCCAAAGAGTTCATCAACAATTGGAAGGGGAAACTTATCTTTGACAGCTTGGCCATTCAAAGGTTCGATAGTCCACACAAAGACGCCATGAGTTATCCTTCTTTTGACCAATATCACCGCGAATCGAAGGCGCTAAGTGCTGGACCGTATGATCCCTTGTGACATCATTTCCTTGCATTGTTTTTCAATTTCGTCCTTATGATGATGGGGATAGCGACGGTTCACCGCCACCGTTTGGACCCGGGAGTAAATGAATGTGGTGGTCGAATGGCGTTGAGGTGGCGTACTGATGGGTGCTGAAATATGTCCCAAAGTCCGACAAACAGGTGGGTAACGGTTTCGAGTGGTCTGCGATTGTGAACAAGCGAGGAGCAGGTTTGTGTGGAATGCCCAGGAAGCGAACTTGGCGCCCGTGATGCCAGAAAGCCATGGACAAATTGGAGAAATCCCAAAGAATTGGGCCTAATGTTCGCAACCAGTGAACTCCCAGAATCACATCAAACCCTTGAAGTGATAATGCATAGCAGTTGATGGTAAATTCTTCAGGACCAATAGTAATTGGTAACGCTGGACAAGAACCTGGACAGGGTAACTTGTCACCATTGGCTACTGCAACTTGAATACCCGTGCGAGTCTTCAGTGAGATAGCTGATAGTTGAGCAGCTGCAAGGCTGATGAAATTGTGCGTCGATCCCGAATCCACCAAGGCGTAGAACCGTGATCGCACGCGGATTATCGCTGCATAGTGTTGGTTGAAGAGATCCCGCTAAGCGCGTAACGAAACCGGGATTGTCATCTTCCTTATGATCTTCAAGAATATCATCCTCATCCAAGATTTCAATCCAATACAAACGCTTGCACCGATGGCCTCTTGTGAATTGTTCATCACAATTAAAGCACAAGCCTTTCTGTCTACGATCCGCCATCTCCGAAGGTGTAAGACGTCTGAACGCGCGTTGAGAAGAAGCTGCTCCTATTGTCGGCGCCGGTAGTAGTGGGACCTCCGGTGGTTTTGACAAAAGTGGAGCCATGCGTTGCGCCGCGAAACCTTGCCGCGAAGGTCGTGGGTTAGAATATGGCTGCCTGGGAATCAAGCCCGAATTGTATAAGAGCTTGTAGTGTCTCTCTGCTGCTTTAGCGAGACTGACAGCGGTGTCCAAAGAAGATGGGTTTTGTAGTTCCACGTCGGACTTAATAAGCTCTCCTGCATCGCTAAGAATAATCCCACTTCATGCTCCGTGAAAGATTGTCGCCATGGCACAAAACTCTGTAAAAATCCTGAGCGTATGCTTCCACGGACCCTGTTTGCCGAAGGAGAGCGAGTTCTGACACTGGATTGGAACGAAAAGGTGGACCAAATCGCAGTTTACAGCAATTCTGGAACCTAGGCCAAGATGGAATACCTTCGGTTCGCTCCAATTTGTGATACCATTGCTGAGCTATGCCTGTCATGTGATAAGTTGCCAACCATACTTTCTCCTCTTCCAGGGTACGATGTCCCCGAAAGAACTGATCGCAGCGAGCCAGCCACTCCAAAGGATCAGAGGAACCATCAAACAGAGGAAAATCCACTTTGTAGAATCTACCTGGAGGTGCCGCCATGGTTTGCTCAGTCGAAGGATTGCGTGGCGCAGAATTCGCTGAATAGGTATCTTTGGCCGGCGATGACGGGCGTCCTTCCATAGCAAGAACCGCCGCCTCAAGATTGGCATGAGCCATTGCCTGTTCATCTTGTCTCTTCAAGATCTTTCCCAGGATCTCCTTGAGTTCGCGAATTTCCGTGCTGAGATCATCAGGAGCCATGGAGACTGATACCAATCTGTTATGTATCTTGTCTCTAGGTCGGAGATAGTAGGGATGACCGGGCTGGGATACGACGGCCGCTTCCCGGCGGAGACCTCCTGGATCCGCCGTGGTTGCCGCCGAACGTAACTTAGGGTTTGGGAGAAGAGATACTTTATTTCTTAATCGCCTCTTCCGCTCAAACGCAGGAGGTATATATACTCTTACAGCCTCCTGCTTTCATAAGACTCAGACTCTAAATGACTCGAAGGAAATCGACTAACAGACTTCCTAACTCAAGACTTAAGGACTTCAAACCGACAGAGACTGCTACTGAGGATTCGGCTGGCTTGGCTGTTTGGAGCGCCTGCCATAATGCCTTCCCCAATACGAGTCCGTAACACAATACCTGTTGGATTAACTTTAACTGATGTGATGTGAATCCATTAAGCATAACAGCTTGGTGCATTTTGAAGAAAACTTTCTAGAATTGGTCTCAGGCTGAATTTAATGTTTCGACCAATGGCTATCAACTTTGATCTTCATTCTCTCGTGAAAAGAATATCGGCAAAGACTTTTAATGGTACATCTCCTTCCTCTTCGTAAATGTTTGGAGATGTAGATATTCGATCATGATACAATATATCATCAGCCCACAATTTTGTGTTACAGAGAATAGAATATGAATGCATTTTGACAAGAAAACTTGCCTTTCACCATCGCACAACAAAGGTCAAGCTGAACAGATGGAAGCAAAATATAACACATCGCGACTTCAATTCATAAGGTCGACAAATGATCGATTGCACGATCATAGCTTCTTTGGGAAACATCATTTGACAAAAATGCTCTAAGAAATTAAATTTCTCAAAGGTTAGTGTACGAATCGACGCTGTGGTGAAGCTTATAGATCTACATATATAAACCATGGACGCAAGTGGATCACAGTTCATAAATGGGAGGATAAGTCATATGCTTAAATAAAGAAAGAGTATTTTCAGTGAGCCTCACAAATCCAGCGAGCTTAGTTCATGCAGAGGGCAGGAAAATCATAAAATGCCCAAATTTCTCTCATTAAAAAGGAGGACGGGGTCTTTATTTGAACATTCAAGTTTTGAGCTCTCAAATTCATTCCCAAAGTTAACTTTCTAGAGTACCATACTTACTTTAAACGTAATGTAATGACAACATTGTCTATGCATAATCATGTGTGGGTAAAGAACATAACGAACCAACAAATCTCAAAGTTCGCAGGAGTTACCTTCATCGTGGTTTTCATCACCGAGAGCAATCCTTCATATACCTGGAACGATATGATTTGATCTCCAGAGAGTACGACCTAAACAAAAATAAAATGCAAAAATCAGGAATAATGGTACACCTCAATTACCTCCAAGCTTAGAACTATTTGCAAAAAGAAGGCAAGTTGTACATTGGGTCATTAACTCAAAAGCTACGAGCCTATGACAAGAAAGGCTTGATATAAGGAAGCATAATAAAGAAACCACCTGAACCGAATGGTTAAAAATCCCAGAAGGGCTTCGATGGCGCTCGACAGCAAGGGTAGCCTTTATGCTTGTTAGAAAAGCTCGTGAAATGAAAGCCAATTAGTAATGCAAACATGACATATCTTGATATCCTAAGAGGGAGGTGATTGCATATCAACATGAATTGAGTTGTATGATTACATTTGTTTGAAGAATTGCAGCTCTTACAGCTCCCAAACCACCGCCCTAGTGAGTTCATAGATGGCAGCAGTGCTCTGATAAGTGAAAAGACAACCTTTGAATACCAAAACTATGACATTATAGATGAAATATCAGCATCTTCACTTGAAGAAAGCACTTGGTCTTGGTGTAACAATACAAAAACAACACTCGCTTGATCGCTATGATCGCATAATAATCTGAATGAATTCCACCATTCCTACGAGTCTACTAATTCACTCTGCAATTTAAGAAAAACATAAACAAGAGAAATCACTACTGAGTATATTTGTCATTCCTTTCTTAATTTAGTGACATCATAATTCCGTAAAAGCTTTTTTCAAACATTCCACCTATAACCATCCATCTCCAACCCTAGGAGCATGCATAAAATCAGAACTAACACAAGCACAACCCCAATTATACCAAAGATAGTTTCGCTTACCAATTAAATGCCTTCCATGCGATAAAACACATTGCAATCGTTGACTAAAGCACGATTAATTCGAGAAACCGAAGCCCGTAAGAAGCATGCAAACAAAGAAATCGATCTCACCCACGGATCACGGATAGAAGCACCAAATACGATAAATTTGAGACACCTTAACCCAAACGGCCAATCCACAACCAGACATGAACAAATGGTAATCGCGAGCATTTGAAACAGTAACGAAATGCCCTTGCCCCGCCGATCGAAGCGCAACATTTTGTCGCATCCGAGCCCCAAAGGCGACCATAAAAATCCCAACCAAAAACAACCACGCATACTTCTCCAAATTCAACGAAAGCACCCGCTATTTACCGGTTAACCCATCGAAACCATCGCGCGCCCAATCTAGCAAACGGAATCGACCGAGGTCACCACGCCCTATCAACTGAGGAGCGGTGCACGAGGATCATCGATGAGGAGCGGGGAGGAGGCGCGGCGAGCAGAGGATGGGGAGGAGGAAGTGGCGGCGACGGGGGGGGGAGGACGAGGCAAGGGTGGAGCGAAGGGGGGGGGAGAAGGAGGCGGCGGCGGAGCGGAGGGGTGGGCGGGAGAGGCGACGGCCAGTGAGCGGAGGGGGGGGGAGGAGGAGGCGAGGAGCGGGAGGAGGCGGCGCGCGGCGCGGGGGGGAGGAGGAGGCGAGGGTAGATCGGCGAGACGGCCGAGCGGGGAGGAGGCGCGGGAGACGCAGAGCGGGGAGACGGGGAGAAATCGGCGGAGGAGGGGTATCGCGCAGCCTGGGGAGGCGGGGGGGGGCGCTGCAGTCGAGCGGGGCGGGGTGGAGGGGTACTGCAGATCCATTGAAGGATGACCGCCGGATATGGTTGGGTAAGGAGAGAGAATAGAGAAGAGTTAACTGCACGGACGTTTTTATGATGGTGTAATTATGAGTGCATATTGTGGTGTGGACGTAGTTAAGGTCATGATCGTGGAGCGTAATTGTTGGGTGGATGTAAAATAATTTGAACTCGTGGATTATTAGTTTAGATGAGAGATGCAACATGAGGACTTCCTGTGAGGTCACCCATCCTAGTAGTACTTCTCCCAAGCACGCTTAACTTCGAGTTCGATGGGATCCGGTGCTTTAGTCTTTGGTATGATCGCATCCGACATGTCCCGCCCGCTTCCCTCAACTCCTCCCGCCCGGGACTTCCCGAGGTCACCCATCCTTCTCGCTTCCTCTCGCCGAGCACGCTCTACACACGCCGCAAGCCGCAAAACCGCAAAAATAAAATAAAGTAAAATATCATATAACATAATAAAATATAATAAAATGAGGGATGGGTGAAACCGCAAAGGAATACGCATAATAAAATAAAATGAGGGATGCAACACGAGGACTTCCTCAGAGGTCACCCATCCTAGTACTACTCGCCAAGCACGCTTAACTTCGGAGTTCGATGGGATCCGTGCTTTAGTGCTGGTATGATCGCATCCGATATGTCCCGCGCCCGCTTCCTCAACTCCTCCCGCCCGACTTCCCGAGGTCACCCATCCTTCGCTTCCTCTCGCCCGAGCACGCCTACACGCACGCAAGCCGCAAACTGCAAAAATAAAATAAAGTAAAATATCATATAACATAATAAAATATAATAAAATGAGGGATGGGTGAAACCGCAAAGGAATACGCATAATAAAATAAAATGAGGGATGCAACACGAGGACTTCCTGTGAGGTCACCCATCCTAGTACTACTCTCGCCAAGCACGCTTAACTTCGAGTTCGATGGGATCCGGTGCTTTAGTGCTGGTATGATCGCATCCGACATGTCCCGCGCCCGCTCCTCAACTCTCCCGCCGGGACTTCCCGAGGTCACCCATCCTCTCGCTTCCTCTCGCCCGAGCACGCTCTACACGCGCTGCAAGCCGCAAAAAATAAAATAAAGTAAAATAAAGTAAAATATCATATAACATAATAAAATATAATGAAATGAGGGATGGGTGAAAACCGCAAAGGAATACGTACAATAAAATAAAATGAGGGATGCAACACGAGGACTTCCTAGAGGTCACCCATCCTAGTACTACTCGCCAAGCACGCTTAACTCGGAGTTCGATGGGATCCAGGTGCTTTAGTGCTGGTATGATCGCATCCGACATGTCCCGCGTCCGCTTCCCTCAACTCCTCCCGCGGGACTTCCCGAGGTCACCCATCCTTCGCTTCCTCTCGCCCGAGCACGCTCTACACGCTGCAAGCCGCAAAACCGCAAAAGTAAAATAAAGTAAAATATCATATAACATAATAAAATATAATAAAATGAGGGATGGGTGAAACCGCAAAGGAATACGCATAATAAAATAAAATGAGGGATGCAACACGAGGACTTCCTGTGAGGTCACCCATCCGAGTACTACTCTCGCCAAAGCACGCTTAACTTCGAGTTCGATGGGATCCGTGCTTTAGTTTGGTATGATCGCATCCGACATGTCCCGCGTCCGCTTCCTCAACTCCTCCCGCCCGACTTCCCGGAGGTCACCCATCCTTCTCGCTCCTCTCGCCCGAGCACGCCTACACGCTACGCAAGCCGCAAAACCGCAAAAAGTAAAATAAAGTAAAATATCATATAACATAATAAAATATAATAAAATGAGGGATGGGTGAAAACCGCACAGGAATACGTACAATAAAATAAAATGAGGGATGCAACACGAGGACTTCCCAGGAGGTCACCCATCCTAGTACTACTCTCGCCCAAGCACGCTTAACTTCGGAGTTCTGATGGGATCCGGTGCTTTAGTGCTGGTATGATCGCATCCGACATGTCCCGCGTCCGCTTTCCCCTCAACTCCTCCCGCCCGGGACTTCCCAGGAGGTCACCCATCCTTCTGCTCCTCTCGCCCGAGCACGCTCTACACGCGCTGCAAGCCGCAAAAAATAAAATAAAGTAAAATAAAGTAAAATATCATATAACATAATAAAATATAATAAAATGAGGGATGGGTGAAAACCGCACAGGAATACGTACAATAAAATAAAATGAGGGATGCAACACGAGGACTTCCCAGGAGGTCACCCATCCTAGTACTACTCTCGCCCAAGCACGCTTAACTTCGGAGTTCTGATGGGATCCGGTGCTTTAGTGCTGGTATGATCGCATCCGACATGTCCCGCGTCCGCTTTCCCCTCAACTCCTCCCGCCCGGGACTTCCCGGGAGGTCACCCATCCTTCTGCTCCTCTCGCCCGAGCACGCTCTACACGCGCTGCAAGCCGCAAAAAATAAAATAAAGTAAAATATCATATAACATAATAAAATATAATAAAATGAGGGATGGGTGAAAACCGCAAAGAATACGCACAATAAAATAAAATGAGGGATGCAACACGAGGACTTCCCAGGAGGTCACCCATCCTAGTACTACTCTAGCCCAAGCACGCTTAACTTCGGAGTTCTAATGGGATCCGGTGCTTTAGTCTTTGGTATGATCGCATCCGACATGTCCCGCGCCCGCTTCCCTCAACTCCTCCCGCCCGACTTCCCAGGAGGTCACCCATCCTTCGCTCCTCTCGCCCGAGCACGCTCTACACGCTACCGCAAGCCGCAAAACCGCAAAAATAAAATAAAGTAAAATATCATATAACATAATAAAATATAATAAAATGAGGGATGGGTGAAAACCGCAAAGGAATACGCATAATAAAATAAAATGAGGGATGCAACACGAGGACTTCCTGTGAGGTCACCCATCCTAGTACTACTCTCGCCAAGCACGCTTAACTTCGGAGTTCGATGGGATCCGTGCTTTAGTGCTGGTATGATCGCATCCGACATGTCCCGCGTCCGCTTCCTCAACTCCTCCCTTGGGACTTCCCGAGGTCACCCATCCTTCTGCTCCTCTCGCCCGAGCACGCACTACACGCGCTGCAAGCCGCAAAAATAAAATAAAGTAAAATATCATATAACATAATAAAATATAATAAAATGAGGGATGGGTGAAAACCGCAAAGGAATACGCATAATAAAATAAAATGAGGGATGCAACACGAGGACTTCCTGTGAGGTCACCCATCCTAGTACTACTCGCCAAGCACGCTTAACTTCGGAGTTCGATGGGATCCGTGCTTTAGTCTTTGGTATGATCGCATCCGACATGTCTCGCGTCCGCTTTCCCCTCAACTCCTCCCGCCCGGGACTTCCCCGGGAGGTCACCCATCCTTCTGCTCCTCTCGCCCGAGCACGCTCTACACGCGCTGCAAGCCGCAAAAAATAAAATAAAGTAAAATAAAGTAAAATATCATATAACATAATAAAATATAATAAAATGAGGGATGGGTGAAAACCGCACAGGAATACGTACAATAAAATAAAATGAGGGATGCAACACGAGGACTTCCCAGGAGGTCACCCATCCTAGTACTACTCTCGCCCAAGCACGCTTAACTTCGAGTTCTGATGGGATCCGGTGCTTTAGTCTTTGGTATGATCGCATCCGACATGTCCCGCGCCCGCTTTCCTCAACTCCTCCCGCCCGGGACTTCCTGAGGTCACCCATCCTTCCGCTCCTCTCGCCCGAGCACGCTCTACACGCGCCGCAAACCGCAAAAATAAAATAAAGTAAAATAAAGTAAAATATCATATAACATAATAAAATATAATAAAATGAGGGATGGGTGAAAACCGCACAGGAATACGTACAATAAAATAAAATGAGGGATGCAACACGAGGACTTCCCAGGAGGTCACCCATCCTAGTACTACTCTCGCCCAAGCACGCTTAACTTCGGAGTTCTGATGGGATCCGGTGCTTTAGTGCTGGTATGATCGCATCCGACATGTCCCGCGTCCGCTTTCCCCTCAACTCCTCCCGCCGGGACTTCCCGGAGGTCACCCATCCTCTCGCTCCTCTCGCCCGAGCACGCTCTACACTTGTTGCAAGCCGCAAAACCGCAAAAAATAAAATAAAGTAAAATATCATATAACATAATAAAATATAATAAAATGAGGGATGGGTGAAAACCGCAATGGAATACGTACAATAAAATAAAATGAGGGATGCAACACGAGGACTTCCTAAGAGGTCACCCATCCGAGTACTACTCTCGCCCAAGCACACTTAACTGCGGAGTTCTGATGGGATCCGGTGCATTAGTGCTGGTATGATCGCATCCGACATGTCCCGCGCCCGCTTCCTCAACTCCTCCCGCCGGGACTTCCCGAGGTCACCCATCCTCTCGCTCCTCTCGCCCGAGCACGCCTACACGCGCTGCAAGCCGCAAAACCGCAAAAATAAAATAAAGTAAAATATCATGTAACATAATAAAATATAATAAAATGAGGGATGGGTGAAAACCGCAGAATACGCATAATAAAATAAAATGAGGGATGCAACACGAGGACTTCTCAGAGGTCACCCATCCTAGTACTACTCGCGCCCAAGCACGCTTAACTTCGGAGTTCTGATGGGATCCGGTGCTTTAGTGCTGGTATGATCGCATCCGACATGTCCCGCGTCCGCTTTCCCCTCAACTCCTCCCGCCCGGGACTTCCCGGGAGGTCACCCATCCTTCTGCTCCTCTCGCCCGAGCACGCTCTACACGCGCTGCAAGCCGCAAAAAATAAAATAAAGTAAAATATCATATAACATAATAAAATATAATAAAATGAGGGATGGGTGAAAACCGCAAAGAATACGCATAATAAAATAAAATGAGGATGCAACACGAGGACTTCCTGTGAGGTCACCCATCCTAGTACTACTCGCCAAGCACGCTTAACTTCGGAGTTCGATGGGATCCGTGCTTTAGTGCTGGTATGATCGCATCCGACATGTCCGCGCCCGCTTTCCCCTCAACTCCTCCCGCCGGGACTTCCCCGGAGGTCACCCATCCTCTCGCTCCTCTCGCCCGAGCACGCTCTACACGCAAGCCGCAAACCGCAAAAATAAAATAAAGTAAAATATCATGTAACATAATAAAATATAATAAAATGAGGGATGGGTGAAACCGCACAGGAATACGCATAATAAAATAAAATGAGGGATGCAACACGAGGACTTCCTGTGAGGTCACCCATCCTAGTACTACTCGCCAAGCACGCTTAACTTCGAGTTCGATGGGATCCGGTGCTTTAGTGCTTTGGTATGATCGCATCCGACATGTCCCGCGCCCGCTTTCCTCAACTCCTCCCGCCGGGACTTCCCTGAGGTCACCCATCCTTCGCGCTCCTCTCGCCCGAGCACGCTCTACACGCGCAAGCCGCAAAACCGCAAAAATAAAAAAAATAAAATAAAGTAAAATATCATATAACATAATAAAATATAATAAAATGAGGGATGGGTGAAACCGCACAGAATACGCATAATAAAATAAAATGAGGGATGCAACACGAGGACTTCCTAGGAGGTCACCCATCCTAGTACTACTCTCGCCCAAGCACGCTTAACTTCGGAGTTCTGATGGGATCCGGTGCTTTAGTGCTGGTATGATCGCATCCGACATGTCCCGCGTCCGCTTTCCCCTCAACTCCTCCCGCCCGGGACTTCCCGGGAGGTCACCCATCCTTCTGCTCCTCTCGCCCGAGCACGCTCTACACGCGCTGCAAGCCGCAAAACCGCAAAAAATAAAATAAAGTAAAATAAAGTAAAATATCATATAACATAATAAAATATAATAAAATGAGGGATGGGTGAAAACCGCACAGGAATACGTACAATAAAATAAAATGAGGGATGCAACACGAGGACTTCCCAGGAGGTCACCCATCCTAGTACTACTCTCGCCCAAGCACGCTTAACTTCGGAGTTCTGATGGGATCCGGTGCTTTAGTGCACGTATGATCGCATCCGACATGTCCCGCGTCCGCTTTCCCCTCAACTCCTCCCGCCCGGGACTTCCCGGGAGGTCACCCATCCTTCTGCTCCTCTCGCCCGAGCACGCTCTACACGCGCTGCAAGCCGCAAAACCGCAAAAAATAAAATAAAGTAAAATATCATATAACATAATAAAATATAATAAAATGAGGGATGGGTGAAAACCGCACAGGAATACGTACAATAAAATAAAATGAGGGATGCAACACGAGGACTTCCTAGGAGGTCACCCATCCTAGTACTACTCGCCAAGCACCCTTAACTGCGGAGTTCTGATGGGATCCGGTGCATTAGTGCTGGTATGATCGCATCCGACATGTCCCACGCCCGCTTCCTCAACTCCTCCCGCCCGACTTTCCCGAGGTCACCCATCCTTCGCTTCCTCTCGCCCGAGCACGCTCTACACGCTACGCAAGCCGCCGCCGCAAAAATAAAATAAAGTAAAATATCATATAACATAATAAAATATAATAAAATGAGGGATGGGTGAAAACCGCACAGGAATACGTACAATAAAATAAAATGAGGGATGCAACACGAGGACTTCCCAGGAGGTCACCCATCCTAGTACTACTCTCGCCCAAGCACGCTTAACTTCGGAGTTCTGATGGGATCCGGTGCTTTAGTGCTGGTATGATCGCATCCGACATGTCCCGCGTCCGCTTTCCCCTCAACTCCTCCCGCCCGGGACTTCCCCGGGAGGTCACCCATCCTTCTGCTCCTCTCGCCCGAGCACGCTCTACACGCGCGCAAGCAAAACCGCAAAAATAAAAAAATAAAATAAAGTAAAATATCATGTAACATAATAAAATATAATAAAATGAGGGATGGGTGAAAACCGCACAGGAATACGTACAATAAAATAAAATGAGGGATGCAACACGAGGACTTCCCAGGAGGTCACCCATCCTAGTACTACTCTCGCCCAAGCACGCTTAACTTCGGAGTTCTGATGGGATCCGGTGCTTTAGTGCTGGTATGATCGCATCCGACATGTCCCGCGTCCGCTTTCCCCTCAACTCCTCCCGCCCGGGACTTCCCCGGGAGGTCACCCATCCTTCTGCTCCTCTCGCCCGAGCACGCTCTACACGCGCTGCAAGCCGCAAAAAATAAAATAAAGTAAAATATCATGTAACATAATAAAATATAATAAAATGAGGGATGGGTGAAAACCGCACAGGAATACGTACAATAAAATAAAATGAGGGATGCAACACGAGGACTTCCCAAGAGGTCACCCATCCTAGTACTACTCGCCAAGCACGCTTAACTTCGAGTTCGATGGGATCCGGTGCTTTAGTGCTGGTATGATCGCATCCGACATGTCCCGCGCCCGCTTCCTCAACTCCTCCCGCCCGACTTCCCGGAGGTCACCCATCTCTCGCTCCTCTCGCCGAGCACGCTCTACGCGCGCAAGCCGCAAAAATAAAAAAATAAAATAAAGTAAAATATCATGTAACATAATAAAATATAATAAAATGAGGGATGGGTGAAAACCGCACAGAATACGCATAATAAAATAAAATGAGGGATGCAACACGAGGACTTCCGGGAGGTCACCCATCCTAGTACTACTCTCGCCCAAGCACGCTTAACTTCGAGTTCTGATGGGATCCGGTGCTTTAGTGCTGGTATGATCGCATCCGACATGTCCCGCGCCCGCTTCCTCAACTCCTCCCGCCCGACTTCCCGAGGTCACCCATCCTTCTGCTCCTCTCGCCCGAGCACGCTCTACACGCGCTGCAAGCCGCAAAAAATAAAATAAAGTAAAATATCATGTAACATAATAAAATATAATAAAATGAGGGATGGGTGAAAACCGCACAGGAATACGTACAATAAAATAAAATGAGGGATGCAACACGAGGACTTCCCAGGAGGTCACCCATCCTAGTACTACTCTCGCCCAAGCACGCTTAACTTCGGAGTTCTGATGGGATCCGGTGCTTTAGTGCTGGTATGATCGCATCCGACATGTCCCGCGTCCGCTTTCCCCTCAACTCCTCCCGCCCGGGACTTCCCCGGGAGGTCACCCATCCTTCTGCTCCTCTCGCCCGAGCACGCTCTACACGCGCTGCAAGCCGCAAAAAATAAAATAAAGTAAAATATCATGTAACATAATAAAATATAATAAAATGAGGGATGGGTGAAAACCGCACAGGAATACGTACAATAAAATAAAATGAGGGATGCAACACGAGGACTTCCCAGGAGGTCACCCATCCTAGTACTACTCTCGCCCAAGCACGCTTAACTTCGGAGTTCTGATGGGATCCGGTGCTTTAGTGCTGGTATGATCGCATCCGACATGTCCGCGCCCGCTTCCTCAACTCCTCCCGCGGGACTTCCCGAGGTCACCCATCCTTCTCGCTCCTCTCGCCCGAGCACGCTACACTACCGCAAGCCGCAAGCCGCAAAAAATAAAATAAAGTAAAATATCATGTAACATAATAAAATATAATAAAATGAGGGATGGGTGAAAACCGCACAGGAATACGTACAATAAAATAAAATGAGGGATGCAACACGAGGACTTCCCAGGAGGTCACCCATCCTAGTACTACTCTCGCCAAGCACGCTTAACTCGGAGTTCGATGGGATCGGTGCTTTAGTGCTGGTATGATCGCATCCGACATGTCCCGCGCCCGCTTCCTCAACTCCTCCCGCCGGGACTTCCCGAGGTCACCCATCCTTCGCTCCTCTCGCCCGAGCACGCCTACTACACGCTAGCCGCAAGCCGCAAAAATAAAATAAAGTAAAATATCATGTAACATAATAAAATATAATAAAATGAGGGATGGGTGAAAACCGCACAGAATACGCATAATAAAATAAAATGAGGGATGCAACACGAGGACTTCCGTGAGGTCACCCATCCTAGTACTACTCTCGCCAAGCACGCTTAACTTCGAGTTCGATGGGATCCGGTGCTTTAGTGCTGGTATGATCGCATCCGACATGTCCGCGCCCGCTTTCCTCAACTCCTCCCGCCCGGGACTTCCCGAGGTCACCCATCCTTCGCTCCTCTCGCCCGAGCACGCTCTACACGCGCCGCAAGCCGCAAGCCGCAAAAATAAAATAAAGTAAAATATCATGTAACATAATAAAATATAATAAAATGAGGGATGGGTGAAAACCGCACAGAATACGTATAATAAAATAAAATGAGGATGCAACACGAGGACTTCCTGTGAGGTCACCCATCCTAGTACTACTCGCCAAGCACGCTTAACTTCGAGTTCGATGGGATCCGGTGCTTTAGTGCTGGTATGATCGCATCCGACATGTCCCGCGTCCGCTTCCTCAACTCCTCCCGCCGACTTCCCAGGAGGTCACCCATCCTTCGCTCCTCTCGCCGAGCACGCTACACGCACGCACCCAGCCGCAAGCCGCAAAAATAAAATAAAGTAAAATATCATGTAACATAATAAAATATAATAAAATGAGGGATGGGTGAAACCGCACAGAATACGCATAATAAAATAAAATGAGGGATGCAACACGAGGACTTCCTGTGAGGTAACCCATCCTAGTACTACTCTCGCCAAAGCACACTTAACTTCGGAGTTCTGATGGGATCCGGTGCTTTAGTGCTGGTATGATCGCATCCGACATGTCCCGCGTCCGCTTTCCCCTCAACTCCTCCCGCCCGGGACTTCCCAGGAGGTCACCCATCCTAGTACTACTCTCGCCCAAGCACGCTCTACACGCGCCGCAAGCCGCAAAAAATAAAAAAGTAAAATAAAGTAAAATATCATGTAACATAATAAAATATAATAAAATGAGGGATGGGTGAAAACCGCACAGGAATACGTACAATAAAATAAAATGAGGGATGCAACACGAGGACTTCCCAGGAGGTCACCCATCCTAGTACTACTCTCGCCCAAGCACGCTTAACTTCGGAGTTCTGATGGGATCCGGTGCTTTAGTGCTGGTATGATCGCATCCGACATGTCCCGCGTCCGCTTTCCCCTCAACTCCTCCCGCCCGGGACTTCCCCGGGAGGTCACCCATCCTTCTGCTCCTCTCGCCCGAGCACGCTCTACACGCGCTGCAAGCCGCAAAAAATAAAATAAAGTAAAATATCATGTAACATAATAAAATATAATAAAATGAGGGATGGGTGAAAACCGCACAGGAATACGTACAATAAAATAAAATGAGGGATGCAACACGAGGACTTCCCAGGAGGTCACCCATCCTAGTACTACTCTCGCCCAAGCACGCTTAACTTCGGAGTTCTGATGGGATCCGGTGCTTTAGTGCTGGTATGATCGCATCCGACATGTCCCGCGTCCGCTTCCCTCAACTCCTCCCGCCGGGACTTCCCCGGGAGGTCACCCATCCTTCTGCTCCTCTCGCCCGAGCACGCTCTACACGCTGCAAGCCGCAAAAAATAAAATAAAGTAAAATATCATGTAACATAATAAAATATAATAAAATGAGGATGGGTGAAAACCGCACAGAATACGCATAATAAAATAAAATGAGGGATGCAACACGAGGACTTCCCAGGAGGTCACCCATCCTAGTACTACTCTCGCCCAAGCACGCTTAACTTCGGAGTTCTGATGGGATCCGGTGCTTTAGTGCTGGTATGATCGCATCCGACATGTCCCGCGTCCGCTTTCCCCTCAACTCCTCCCGCCCGGGACTTCCCCGGGAGGTCACCCATCCTTCTGCTCCTCTCGCCCGAGCACGCTCTACACGCGCTGCAAGCCGCAAAAAATAAAATAAAGTAAAATATCATGTAACATAATAAAATATAATAAAATGAGGGATGGGTGAAAACCGCACAGGAATACGTACAATAAAATAAAATGAGGGATGCAACACGAACAGGCCTGACTTGACTATGAGTCGGATGGAGCTCAGTAACAAATTTCTGGGATTTTCTGTCTTGGTGGACAATTGATTTTACTATGAGCCGGATGGAGCTCTCAGTAACTAAGTGTTGGGATTTTGTATGTCTCGGAGGACAACTGATTTTACTATGAGCCGGATAGAGCTCTCAGTAACTAAGTGCTGGAATTTTATATGTCCAGGAGGACAACTGATTTTACTATGAGTCGGATAGAGATTCTCGGTAACGAAGTGCTGGGATTTTCTTTCTTGGACAACTAATTTTACTATGAGTTGGGTGTATGTGGAATTTTCTATATCTCGGAGGACAATTTATTTTACTGTGAGTCGGGTACAGCTCTCATTAACCAAGTGCTGGAATTGCTCTCACAAACTGAGTGCTTGAATTTTCTATGTCTCGGAGGAGAACTTATTTTACTATCAGTCGGGTATAGCTCACTGACAACTGATTTTGCTATGAGTTGGGTATAGCTGTCGTAACCTTAGTGTTGAATTTTCTATGTCTCGGAGGACAACAGATTTTACTATCAGTCGGATATAGCTCACTGACAACTGATTTTGCTATGAGTCGGGTACTGCTCTTAGTAACTAAGTGCTGGTATTTTCTATGTCTCACTGATTTTACTATGAGTCGGATAGAGCTCTGAGTAACTAAGTGCTTGAATTTTCTATGTCTCGGAGGACTACTGATTTTACTATGAGTTGGGTGTATGTCTCATATACCAGTGCTAGTATTTTCTGTCTCTGATGGCAACTGATTTTTCTATGAGTCGGGTATAGCTGTCGTAACCTAAGTGTTGGAATTTTCTATGTCTCGGAGGACAACAGATTTTGCTATGAGTCGGGTATAGCTCTCGGAAACTAAGTGCAATAAAGGAAAGCGTTGTTACGATAAACAAAACGACGCATTGGATCAGTCAAGTTAGACCACATAAAATGTCCCAGGCTTTGACAGAGGAAGAACCCGACCAAACAAGCAAGAGCAGAAAAAGTAACTGACCCTGCGGTTGCTGCTCTCCCTCCACTCCCCTCCCGCACGAAATGGCCGCCTCCTCCGCAGCCTGCTTCCTCTCCCCGTCTCCCCCTGCCGCGCCCGCACCATTTTCTCACACACGTCACATGCGCGATCAGGCCGGTGGGTCTCGCCATCACCTCCGCCACGCTGATCCTCGGCGACACAAGCGTTGCCTCCGT